>JPJW01002353.1:0-23642 GCA_000750755.1 Pseudogymnoascus sp. VKM F-4513 (FW-928)
TTTGGAGAAGGTTTTTTGTTGCCATGGGTTGCGGATGGTGCTCGGTAGATGGGATTGGTATATATATGTGGCGTGAATGGGTAATATGGCTGGAGGAGGAGTTTTGCAAAGTGTATGAAATGTCATTATCACAACTACGAGGGGAATATGTTTAATCGTGGTAGGAAGCGGGGAGAAGCGGAGTGCATTTGCACGATCCTCGCTCTATACTTGACCAGTTCACCACTACCGCAAAAATTGCGAACGCATTCCGCTTCCGACCTACTATTGAACGCACTCCGCTTCCGATCACGATTACTGAGAATCCAAGAGAGATGGATCTACAGCGATTGTAACGCATGCGCGTCAACACGAGCCCGCAGCGGGCTGTGCATATTTGACTGCCTGAAACACGTCAACTCCATAGAATATCCACAATAGCTCTGCAAACCCGGCTATGTTCTTATTTATAGCCAAATAGAAGCTTTAATATATGTTTAAGACACTCTGTAATAGAGGCTACAGCGACTCAAGGCCGAGGGGGGACAATATATACGCCTCCTCGCCTCCCCGCATTTCGAGCCTCCCTATTTATCTGGACACAGTGCCAGCGAACGTCAGAGGGGGGTGTTGTTATCAGCCTCGCAAAGTCAGCCAATCGCCATTTTGACAGTTCGTAGCCAATCGATCTCCCAGGGTCCGTCTATTTTTGTCAGCGGCTGAACCCCACTCCCACTTTGATCCTATGGAGCTTAGATCCCTTAGATTTCAGCCAACCAGCAAGCCAGCAGAGGCGGAGTCCGCCCCCAAGCAGGGGTCAATCAACATGGGGCACCAACGGATTCAACCCAAAGCAGCTATAACAGACACCAGCGGAACGCACTAATGAGGAAATCCCAATGCTGAGCTGGCTAAACCGGAAAACTGACACTTGCTAATGCAGGGATATGGGTCTAGGGCGGCTGAGACGGGAGTTTTAGGCTACAGCTTTTGTAGCCGAGATCCAACATCCTGTGCTCTCTGTTAGGAAGGGATCCCGCTATTCCTGTACGATTTGTCTCCCACCATGTTCTGTATAAAAGGAATTGGCACTTGAATATGGCCGAGGATAGGCTAATACCAGTTTCAATAACTCCACTCGACCGGCTGAATTTGTTGTCGCATTGTTATGCTGGAAGCAGGGAGCGTAGTTGTTCATCAGAGTTGCTCCAGATCTTCCTAGCTAAGGTGTCAAAAGATTCTGTATGGGGCTGTACTTTTGCCCATACAAAATGACGATCCTTCACTGCAATTTGAAGCACAGACCCGTATAGAAATCTTTGACACATCTGACACGGTGTTGCACTCTGATTACCTCTGATTACTCCATTCCTCTGCCAAATGTCTTTGACTCAGACTAAACTAAATTGCAACGTAGCCAGCCTTGGCCCCCATATACAATCGAGGCCGATGTAAGGCTAAATCACCGTGTCAAGCTAAGACTCTAGCAAAATAGGGGTACTTTGTGTATGCATACCCATGCCCTTATACGGCCGTGAGAGTGGAGTTTGAAGGATCGCTTGTGCTGATCGCCAAGAACCAACAGATATGCCAAAAAAACATCCAGAGTCCCCGATCGCTCACTTCACAGAATAAACAACAGTTTGAATCATGAGCACGATGTCGTATATTCCGCGGCCAAAGGCGGGGTTCGTCAAGATAGCTGGGCTTACCATCATTGCTATTTCGATTTTGTTTGTTCTCACTTCGACCTATTCGCTGAACTCGTTACCACCGCCCAAATACTCCATTCCAGGCAACAGCCTTAACACTGGCGACGAGGTTTCCAGCGATGTTTCCAGCGATATTCCCAACGATGTCTCCAACGATGTCTCCAACGATGTTTCCAACTCGCACAGTTCTATTCCTAACCTAGTACACTATGTGCACATTATGCCAGACGGTCCTGATGAAGATATCAAGTTCGGGCTTAAACATTTCCTCTCAGTCTACTCAACAAAGTTCTACTTCAACCCAGACACCATCTACCTCCACACCGACGCTTCCTACGCCTCCATCGAACGCGCGCGAGACTCCCCTCTCGCCACCGCCCCAAACAAATGGGCTAACTTAATCCTCAACCTCCCCTCGGTAGTAGTAAACCGGGTCTCCCCACCCGAAAAAGCATCCGGGAGCGGCGTCACCATCAAGGGTCTTGAGCACAAATCGGATTTCGTGCGCGCGGAAGTGGTCTATGAGCACGGCGGCATGTACGTAGACTTTGACGTGTACGCCCTCCGTGACGTGAAGCCGCTCCGCGAAGCGGGGTTTGCGAATGTGCTCGGCAGGCAGAAGAAGGGACAGGTTAATAGCGGATGCTGGATGTCGCAGAAGGGGTCGACGCTGATGAAAATGTGGGTTGAAGGGCAGCATGAGGTGTATGATGGTCGGTGGACGACGCATAGCAACGATTTGCTCACGAGCCTCGCGGACCGGAATAGCAATGGTGGGTTGCTGACGAGCATTGGGGAGTACTTGAAGCCGGGAGAGAAGGAGGTGGGGAATGACATTTTGATATTGGATGAAAAGGCGTTTGCGCCTACGAGCTGGGAGGTGAAGGATGCGACGGCGCTGTTTGAAGGGCACCCCGAGAGTGTGGGGAACAGTACGACACGCGACCACACACCAGAGTGGGAGGTCTCCTATTCGTCATCTTATGTTCTCCATGCTTTTAAAGCTTCGGGGTTCCACAAGATTCCGTACTTCGACCCGGAGGGCATAACCATGCCGTATCTCCTTGCGCAACACAGCAATTTTGCAAGAGCGATTTATCCTTCTGTGAAGCACGCGATGGATGCTGGCATCATCTCGGCCGACGATTAGGAGTGATTTTTTGCTTGAGCGTGCCACGAAAGGATATGCTCGAAAACCAAACGAATACTTGTACTTCATCTACAAACACAGGGTTAGGGAGGGCTGGGGGCTATGCATACTTGGAGCTACTCGGGGAAATATACGGCGCTGACTTCCGTCGGAATTTATATATGTATGTATTTAGATAGGTTGCAATAATATGAGCTATAATAGTAATACTTTGCTGATCTCCTTATTAGATTGGAGTTTATGCCGACCTCGAAACCAATTGCCTCTGTCCTACCTTAGCTGTCTTTTAAGGCCGTTGCACGACCCCGGATTTTGTTGGCCCCTTTGCACCCCTTTGCACCGCAGGCACGGGCGAAAAAAACCAAAACAGAAGATTGCCCTACCCCCTAATCTTTGGATATATCCCTACCATTGGAATGTGAAGGAATTACGCTCTGCTAAAGCAGAGGCATTCAATGCAAAAGCCTGCCTGGAGAGGTTAGAGGTCAACAGATAGGGGTATGTTTATATTACCTACTGGGGCCATACTCACGACAATAAGAACAACAATGCGAAGAATACCGACTGCCTCAGTAATAAATGATCGAGGTGAAGCTTTTCTACACTCCGTGTTATTTCGCAGGTTACTCTTGGGGCTCAACGGAGCAGTAAGAGATATCTCGACATACCACTTTATATGTGCACAGCATGAGGTTTTAGCTTGTGATGTTGACATGCAAAGGCACCAGTGGGTCTCGGGGAGCCGGAGCACGATCCGTGCCGCAAGATATCCAGAGAATCCCCAGGGTCACGACTTAGCGGATTTTATACCTTGTATGCAACTCTACCCCTCCACCCCTCCTCTTCTGTTGTTTGTAAATTTGCAAACCGACCTAAAGAAGTTGCGGGACCTTTAAGAACAATGTCTGAAGATGCACCATTTCGAGTGCTTATCGTTGGAGCTGGTGAGCCCGCCCAAGTGCCCTGTTGGTCTGCGGTGATAAGGCCAAGTTCTGACACCATCTGTAGGTGTTACCGGCCTGCTCATTGCCCAGGGTCTCAAGAAGGTAATATAAAGCTCAGATATTCCAACCCTATTGTATATGCGGCTGCTAATACCAGTTACCAGGAAGGAATTGCATGCACAGTCTTCGAGTCCGAACCCTCGGCGTCACATTACAGAGCTGCAGAATGGGGGATGTCGATTCAATGGGGAATCCCATTACTACGGCAGTGTCTTTCCGAACCTTTATTTGATCGTCTCCAGTCTGCTGCAAACGATCCCTACTTCACTCCGCCAGACCCAGGGCTTCTGCCGACCCTAAACGGAAAAACCGGCGAGTTGATGAAGGAAATACCGCTGTTGCGGATGTTCCGTGTCTCCAGAAGGAAGTTTAGAAGCCTCTGTGCAGAGGGTATATCAGTTGAAGTACGTGCCATATCTCGTGGTCCAACTACTTGTGAATCATGCACTGATACGAGTCGTACAACAGTATGGAAAGACTTTGACAGACGTCGTATATGACGATGATAAAGATACTGTTACGGCCATTTTCGCGGATTCCTCACAAGCAGTTGGTTCATTGCTCGTGGGCGCAGACGGGGTTCGTTCTGCCGTTCGAACCAGTATTTTTGGACCAGAAAAAGCGCGTGCATCCAGCATTCCATATTCAGTGGTGAACCTATCCGTCAAGTATAACGACGCGGAGAAAGCCCGTTTCGTGCGCCAGTGTCATCCGATAATGGCCATGGCAGTTCATCCCGACGGACATTGGTTGTGGATATCTAGTTTGTCTCCGTCCCTGGCTCTTCAATCTTTGCAAAGTTGACAATCCTGGCAGTTCAGGATGTCCCTGATCCCAACGACCCAGCCACGTGGAGCTTTCAACTGATGACATCGTCGCACAGAGGCGAAAACGTTAAAACTCTCGCGGACCTGAAGAAAAAAGCAGAAAATTTTGCAGAGCCATTTCGCTCTGCGAATCTCTGGGTCCCTGATGACACGCCCATAAACGAGAGCATGATATCTTACTGGATTCCTATCCCTTGGGATGATCATAATGGGAGGATTACCCTTGCCGGAGATGCTGCACATCCGATGCCATTCCGTACGTTTCTCTTTCTATCTGTTCTGTGCTGTGTTTGTTTGTTTTCTGTCACGAATTTCCACCGACTAGAATGCTTATTCACCTTGACACCCGGGATTCCGAGAAAGATAATAAGGTAGAAACGATGCTGACTTGAAACATGTAGAACGCGGCCAAGGAATGAACCACGGAATCGCCGATGCCGCCAGCCTTGTCACAAAGTTGAAGGCTGCCCTGGACGACCACACCAGCGTCAAAAATGCCGTCAAGTCGTACAATGCCGAAATGATTAAAAGTGCCGGTGACGAGGTGGTTTCTTCCAAAGGAAATACTGAAATGCTGCATGACTGGTCTAGGATGATGAACGCTCCACTTATACAGAAAGGCGGACATCCTAGATCACGGCAGCCAAGCGTGGAAGCTTAAGGGAGAGCAGGCGCCATATGATCGTATTGTACGCCGTGAATGGTCCATGGAAGTTCGTTTACATTGTTCGCCATACTCGACGTGAAATTCCTCAATTGCCCTTATGAGGTATTGCCGTGAGAATTGTTAGGTCGTATATTATACATACATATTCCCTCCAACTAGTTCTTATATCTGCCGCCAGTGGCTATTGTATCATACACGCTTGCTCCTTAAAACGCCAAGCTATGCCATATATATCCCATATACACATACATCTCTTTCTCTCGTCCCAACCCCCTCTCTCTTTGAGCCTTATCCTCGGCCTGCATCGTACATTTTACACAGTCTGTATCATACACCCTCCATTCGTGTCGCACCTAAGAAAATCGGAACAGTCCCGACAGCCGGTTCTTAATCCGTCCCCAGGTTCCGCGGGTAGGCGCGGCGTCGATCTCCTCGATGATATCTTGGTAGTGGTCTGGGTTGCTCGCCGGGCGCATAAGAAGATTCTTGCGAGGTTGATACTGGGTTTGTTAGCTAGTTCTTCATTCAACAGGCCCGACCTTGCACTGCTTATCCGTTCCATAGTGGGAGAGGGAGCTTACTCTCAGCGCGTAGCGGTTATCAAGCAGGCTGTACAGCGCATTCGCGTTCTCTAGCTCAGCCCTCTCATTGATGGCTGGTGTCGGGGCGCCTGACGCAGAAGCTGCGGGGATGAAGGTCTTGTTTGCGCGCGCGAGGAGGATGTCTTGGAGCTGGCAGTCTGGACGGAGACGATCCTTGGGCCAGAGGGAGAGGGCGCGGACGAGGTGTTTGTAGGCGACCTAAGAGAATTAGCAGGCTTGAATAAGCAAGGCAGGGGGAGGATGCGTACTGATTTAGACATTGTTGCGGCTGAACGAGAGACTGATGAGGGGTGTTGTGATCGCTGCACCTGTCAAGGAGAGAGATTCCGGCGAGGCTGATGCAATTGAATCTCGAGGCGCGGGAAATATTGAAGTGGGCTGGCCAATCAGCGTCGCCGGAACGGAATAACCTTTCGGTGGCGAAGACCCCGATTCCGTCAGCCTGAACATGCCTGGACTGACACCCGCCGGCCCAATTATGACACCAGTGCCACCCACTAGCCGCAGCGGGCCTTACGACGCTCATCGCCTTCTGGAACCGACATCCAAGGACGACGACCCAGTTCACCGAACCACCTACCTTTTCTTTTAACCCTGATGGCATAGCCGTCTGCTTGTTTCCGAATCTTCATTTGTCTTTACCTTTCTTTGATACGACCTTCGTTACATTCTTTTATATATACACCTAGCTGGACAGAGAGGAGAGACGTGCACTGGGGCAAATGAGTTCCTCACGATATGAGCGGGTACGTCAGGACCCCCATCATGGTCACGATCATTCACATATTCCCGACCTCGCAGTTCACTCGCAGCATCGCTACTACAGTCATGACACTCTGCTAACCACATCTCAACCACAGGTAGCCGCAGCAGACGACGATTATCTCCCTACACCGACAACCCCAAACTCGCCACCCCCCTCCTTCCGCTCCCAAGAATCGTCACCCAACCGCGCCCGCGCCTCCAGCCATCCCGCCCTCGCAGACCAGAATCTTGCAGATGCCTTTGACGCCGATGGCTCAGATAGCGACGATGACAACGATGGCGACGACAGGCAACGACTGATGCGAGGGACTCCGACGGATTCGTCATCGGCACATGAAACACCGGCAGGGAGCGACTCCGATGCGCCGCCAAGGACAGACGGTGCGATACAACTCGTTGATTCGAGGCCGGCACATACACCGGTTTTTGCGCCCACGATACAAGGGAGAGTTTATGGAGGCGGAAGCGGCAGTGATGGCGTCTTTGCGAATTTGAGCGCCAAGCCGGAGAGAGGAGAGAAGGTGGAGGAACACCCTCCTGTACGTCCATGGGCCCCTTCCCAGTGCAAATAACGATATACTGACTGAGATTAGACATACGAACAAGCCGCCGCTGATGCAGCACCCCCATACTGGGAGACGACTATTGTCGCACCAGGATCGTACGACCCAAACGAAGTGTACATCGACGGCCTCGCTGTCGGCTCCTTCTTCTCCTTCGCCTGGAACGGCATGATCAGCATGTCCTTCCAGCTCGTCGGTTTCCTCCTCACCTACCTCCTCCACACCACCCACGCCGCCAAGAACGGCTCCCGCGCCGGCCTCGGCGTCACCCTCATCCAATACGGCTTCTACTTGAAAGGCAGCGAAGACGGGGACTCGGCAGTACCAGGGGACTCCTCTGGCAACGCGCCACCAAATCCGGATGGCCATGACTTTGAGGCGGGGGATGGTGGACTGAATGGGTATGACTGGGCGGCGTATGTTTTAATGGTGGTGGGCTGGTTCATTCTCATAAGGGCAATTAGCGATTTTCTACGGGCAAGGAGGCATGAGCAGCTGGTGCTGCAGAGCCCGGATAGAGGGCTTGGGACGGCTGTCGTGGCCGAGGGAGAGACGCCTGCTACGGCTGTTTAAAGGCGTTTTGTTTTGTTTTAATTGGTATGGGGTTGGTGGGAGTAGGGGGATAGTTGTTCATAGATACCATACCTCAACTGTGATTACTTTGGGTTTAATAGCTTGTGACTTTCCGAGATTGTTTGGGAGGCGAGTGGGAGTAGTGTAAAGCGCGGATACATGAGCACTTACTTCATTGCTCAAGTCTGCTGCATACACTGGTCTGCGTCTATGGACTTGCAGTTGGCCACTTAGCTAGGAGTCACGTTTATCAGCGTCAGACTTGCCTGGGGATTTTGCAAAATTTGTATAAAAATATGTAACTTGCGAGTGGTAGGCTGGCGACATAGAGCATCTTCCCAAACCGTGCGCCCTCGTGTGCTCTTGATTCTACCTGAACTGATGCCAATTATGTTGCCTCTCGGCCTCGTAAGATGGAGGATGGGAATTAAGTTGTCCAAGCGGAAGTTCAAGTGGAGTTTTTATCAATTTGTATCATCATTTGAACTTGAGCCCCCAATAGTCTATCGTGGGTAATTGGCCTCGATGGCGTGAGCATAGGAATCGGATTTGGAATGGCATGCACCACAGTAAGAAAGAAGAATTCTTTGTTTCACTTATTCCGCTTGGAGAGAAAAACAGATTTCTTTATTCTCGAATGAGGATATTTTGGCGTTGGGGTATGTAGACAAGCAAGGGAGAAACAATAATAAAATCGAACAATGGCCCCTGCCGTCGCCTATTTGCGCCGACGAGAACGGTCAAGGCTGTCTGGTCACCCAACGACGCACGTTGTCCTTGAATTCCCCTCCGCAACACTCCTTTTGTGCGTTGGGCCATTGGAACCGGAGCCTCTTCGATCTTTGTTGGGCATTCTTTATTCTTGCATATTTGGCTATTATAATTGTGCCCCCCGAGTATAGCAACTTTCAGTCCCACATTCATTCTCCAGTAACCCCGCCGGGTGCCCGCATTTTTGCCTGTTGGTTGTCAGAGCCGAACGACAAACGGGCGTGTAGACTTCACCTTCACTTTTACTTTATTGAAGAAAATATTTTTCGGAATTTACAAGCTGTGTAAGCATACGAAATCTCACCAAGAAAACCCGTAATACATGAGTCCCACAAGGCTGAAGAAGGTGGTTCGTGAATACATATGCGTTAACAATAATGCCCCCTTGGATAGCTGGTGAGTAAACCTACGATATCCCACATTGTTCTACTATAACTTATAGATTTGTGTACTAATATGAGACTGTTACAGATGAGGATGAAGGTGACGGCGAGCATGGCTATATCACCCCACAATTGACGTTCACACCGCCATCCCCCAGTGGATTTGATGACGACTCAGAGCAGGATGACCCTAGCCCAACCCCGGAATTTCCTGTCAAAATATCAGACTCCTCCCATACTGACGACTCCCTCGTTGAACATATTGACGCCGCTCTTGATTTACAATCGAAGCCCCAAAAGAAGGTTCTCCACCACTTGCGGCAGTCAGAGTTTATATACCCGTTATCACGTTACCAAGGCAATACACCACCCCTTCCATTGTCAAAAGAATGGCAAGTAGTGAAGGAATTTCAGGGGTTGGTCAAACAGGAGAATCCGTCTGGGCTAAATGCTTCTTATGGGGATGACAAATTTATTGAGCTCGAACTGTCCCAGTTCGTCGTCTATTTACCAGGAACAAATGGCCATCATGCGTATGAGATGACTGGTCTGCAGGACCTGATGACTCGAACAGGAAATCCATCATACTGTTTTGATGGCATATTGAGTGTCGGAGAGCAGAAGAGATATGTCCAGTCCGTGCCATTTAAGCTTGTTTCTGTTGCAGGATACGGAAAAGAATTCCACGGGGTAGAACACATATGGATCAAGTCATGCGCAAACTCCAGATCAAACGTTTACTACCGGCTGAAGGAACCGCATTTACATTATAAGAGATACCATGATGGATATTTGTGGCTAGCCAATCTGTCGAAGCACTTTGTCGACTACGCCCTCGAGGCTGCCGAGTCAGGAGACAAGGTGTCCATCCACAACTTCAGACGGGATTTTGCAGACTGGATCGAAAAGGAGCACGGGAGGTCGGTCTCATTCCAAAAGTGGTTGAACGAATACCACTGCCGAGATTTCCGATCAGCAATTACATCGAACATTGATTTTGTTGCCAAAGACGCCATTGGAACATATATGTTGGACGACTTGGATATTTGGGCTGAAGTCAAATACAAGACAGCCATTCCGTTTCACGAGCCGAAGGAAACTATGACGATCGTTACTCCGTACGTGTATGATTGCTTTGAACATATGAGATTTGGCAGCCATCTGAAGAAGGTCCATCCTTCCACCCAAAGCCAGATTCGTCGCGAGTCCCAAGGGAATGCTCTTCATCTTACACTGGATTCACAGTTTATCGAAGAGAAACTTAATTTGAAAACCCAAAAAAGGACCTCTCCGGCTGGAAAGTCTCGCAAAGTGAAAGGGTCGTTGAAGCAGCTCTGTTCTAGGCCATTTGATGTTAAGTCTATTGCTGTTGGCGACGTCCTTGGAGTGAAGACAGATGGAGTCGGCAGCAGCTGGAAAGATGAAGAAACCCAGTGGAAGGAGCCGGATGAGTGCTGGTATGTCTATGTCCAAGGGGTTCACACCACTCAGAGTGGAAACCGGTCATTCCATGTTCTTTGGCTATATAGGCCAGCGGATACAGCCTGCGCGCTTATGAAGTACCCGCACAACAACGAGCTCTTTCTTTCCGATAATTGCAGCTGTATCACATCTCGAATAACAGAAGACGAAGTGCTCTGCAGAGTTTCCGTAGCCTGGAATGGCAGTCCAGACCAAACCGAGGCAGACTTCTTTATTCGACAAACCTATCAGAGCGATAACTCATTCGTCACATTGAAAGAAGAGCACAAACTATGCCAGCACTTGGTCGTCGATATTACGAGCCCAATACAAAAACTTGCAGAAAAGTACAAAATTGGCGACACCGTACTAGTGAATCCCAAGGGATGCTTCGAGTCAAAATTTGGCCTTGAGCCCTGTGAGATTCTATCATTTGTGCAGGGGAGAATAAGTTTTGTTAGAGTCCGAAGGCTGCTCCGGCGTCGTGAGATCGAAGATAAGACGCTTGCGAGACCAAACGAACTCGTATATAGTGGGGATATGGCCAGTATCGACGCCAACGAGGTCGATCGGAGGTGCTTTGTGCGATTTTACAGCCAGAGCCAAGTCAGAAACAAAGAAGTTCCGGCCCCTTACTGTCGTGACGGTACTGGCGACATGTTTTATATTGCAACTCGCCTTGTGAGGCTGGGTGATAAAAATCATCTGAGGGAGATCGAACCAGAAAGCCACCCACAATCACTGATCCAAGGTTTTGATCCTACACAGTCACCGCCATTTCGACGCCTGCGTGGGCTGGATATGTTCTGTGGTGGGGGCAATTTTGGCAGGGGCCTCGAAGAAGGAGGTGGGATTGAGTTCACCCATGCAGTTGATATGGCACCAAATGCTATCGCCACATATTACGCCAACGCTGAAGATCCAAAGAGAACGCAATTATTCTGTGGCTCTGTTGATGACATGCTTATAAAAGCCTTAAACGGTAATTCGGAGGGAACACTTGGAATACCACTTCCCGGAGATATCGATTTTGTCGCAGCAGGTAGCCCCTGCGTAGGATATTCGATTCTCAATCCCAACAAAGACTCGTCTCAGGGACTGAAGAACCAATCGCTCATTGCTGATGTGGCGTCGATAATTAATTTTTACCGACCCAAATACGCATTGTTGGAAAATGTACTTACAATGGCACAGAAAGGCAAAGGAAGAAGTCATGATTCCTTGGCCCAGCTCATTTGCTGTATTGCCGGAATGGGCTATCAACTCCAGGTCTACGTGTTAGATGCATGGAGCTTTGGAAGCCCACAGGGTAGAAGCCGCCTTTTTGTTTCTGTCGCAGCCCCGGGATATGAGTTGCCGCCACGACCCCACTCTTCTCATTCTCATCCAAATGGCACGAGCGATCGTGGTTTAGGGACCATGGCTAATGGAAAGGCATTTGGTGAAAGGCTGTTCGTTGATACTCCATTTAACTTTGTATCTGCTGGTGAAGCTACAGAGCACCTACCAGACATCGGAGATGCCCACACAGGCCACTGCTCCCAGTATCCGGACCATCGACTATCAAGAAATCCGCGAGAGACAATGAGGCTACACATGAACATGATTCCCTTCAGCCCTCCCGGCATGAACTTTATTAAGACTTGGAAGAACCGACATATCACAGGCATGACACAGCACGAATACGATACTTTTAATACTATCACCAAGACTGGGAAACAACGACATTCCACAATGGAATTCTCCAGAGCTTTCGGCCGCATAATTCCAACCTCTCTATTTTCGACCATTGTTACCAACTGCGGCCCTGAAAATGCCCGCTCCGGCCGCGTCCTCCACTGGAGCCAGCCGCGCTTGATTACGATCGAAGAAGCAAAAACCGCACAGGGGTTTCTGGTTGAGGACGCCTTGACTGGAACCCGTGGCGAGCAGTATAAAATTGCTGGCAATAGCGTTGCGCGCACTGTTGCACTGGCCCAGGGTCTATCTTATAGGGAGGTGTGGCTTAAGAATGGCCTCGAAGAAGAAGATATGAGCGAAGTTCTTGTTGGTGAACAGATTAAAAAGCAAATATTTGGAGCCACGACGACATCTGACGACCGAGATGGATTGACAGTCATGTCTGACTCCAACTCTTCTTCCGGAGATGCATCTGAAGATCGGTACTGTCGAGCGCTGGACAAACTGAAACTCACCTCTTCCCCGAAAACAAATAATGACAGTTCATCAGAGAGCAACTCAACGTCCGGAGTCTCACAGGTTTCTCCCACACAAGCAAACCCACGCACGCCATCCAAAAAGTCAAGCAAGGCCGCCATGCGTGGCCCTGGTAACCTTTTAACTCCCCAAACTACACATCACAAACATCATATAATGCAAGACGACACCCCTATTAGCCCGCGGACCCCTCCCCCTTCCTTGCCAAAATCTCGCTTCCCACCAGCTGTCGCTGAGCGTCTTGGTGTGGATCTCGCGGCTATACGTTCCGAGCATGAAATGGAGCAAGTGGCGAAGAGGAAAGCCGAACGGATCGCAAATGCGTCACGGTTTTCGATACAGAAGGCTATAGAAGATGCGTTTGGGGTAGAGAAGGAGAGTCCACCTCCGGAGAAGGTATCCAAGGCTGCCCGCACTCCATTGCCGGGAAGAGCGCCAGCGAAGGCCGCTATAGCAGAAGAAAGAACAAAATCGGCGGGGAAAAGTAAGACCAAAGATAGCGGCGTCACAAGGCCGACTGTGCAGAGTATAAAACGCCCTGGAGAAGCTTTCGTCATAAGACCAATTCTTCGAGTTTCAGAAAGAGGAGATATGCAGGCAGAGCTAAACTCTACGGCTGGGAACAAATCCCTACCAGTTATGTCTCGACGCAAAGCTGCAAAGCAGGAGTTTCTTAAGAGGAAGGCAGCTGCTGTTGATACTGTTTCGGTGAACACTCTTCAAGCTGGGATGCGAGCAGATAGAGCGGCTGAAGATACCTTTGAAGAACAGAGACGTAAAAAGAGGAGGGTGACTCGATCTAACGTTTCCACCGTGAGACCGGCGTCAACAGCAGAACAATCATCACGACCAAGGCCGCCTAAGGGGAGAACGCAGTTCGTCATTGATCTGACGGCTGATAGTGATGAGGAAGAGAGGAGGAAGGAACGGCAGCAGCAGCGGCAAGTGTATGTCCCGGTTGATAACTCGATGTTTGGGGCATATGAGATGACATATAATTCATCGATGGTGGGTATGCGAGACCTTCCTGTTGTGGTGGATGGTGTGAATGGGCCATTTGCGTATTGAGAGTCATAATAGGGGTTGCTATTAGGGAAATTAAGTGTCACGCGACTACCTCATCACTGCAGATTAAGCTCTATATGTTAGATAATCTGCCAGTAATTATCGGGCTGTGTCTGCAACCTGCAGAGAAATTTAAAACGCTGGGTTATTGATGCCGGATTTTGTGATGTTGGACTCTTATATCCACTCCTCGTTAGAATGTGCTTGCATGACTTACATGTCATCGGTCTATGTACCATCACCTTTGGTTGAGTCTAATTGAGTAATGGTTATCGATTAGACGCACAAAGTATTGTCAGTGACTGAAATACCAACAAAGTTGGCTCGTGATCCAGATGAGAAATAATCGATTGTTAGATCTACAGTGACGCCTGTTGCAATAATCATGATATATTCAGATTGGTACACAATTTTAATGGTTATAACTACTGCGTCATGCTTCCAGCCGTTATGAGTTGAGTACATAATCCTCAAGTGACCAGGTGTTGACATGCATATGGACATGGTAGCGCCGCTGCAACTCCTTTTTGCCCTATCAAGTGCCCCCTTTCCCATTCCAGTGAATTATTCTTTTACAAGGCGACATTGGACTGATTTAAACTTGATGTCCCCGATAGCATAAAGCCCCTCGATAAAATCGTGGACGAAGGTGTCGGGCCTGCAATCTCTAGCGCTATGAGATGGTTAGTAATTTGCAGGATACATCTGTCGTATAAGGTGTCGTATAAGGGTAGCAACTCACCGAAATAGTTTGCAAGAATGATGATCAGCCACCAAAAAGCGATTGTATATTGGCCTATTTGCTTATTAGTAACCGTGGGTAATGTCGGTGTTTTGGATTGATAAAAACTCACTGCGACATCTTAAAATTGGTGCAGTCAGTCGTATTGACATCAAAACGGGCTTCTTGATCTTTAATTGTAAATGATGCCTGAATCCATTAATTCGCTGTTAGCTTGCTGCGCATTCCCCAATAGAAGCGTCAAAGAGGGGTATTACCAGATTTTCATTTTGAGCAGCCGCAAATGAGGCAAGGGCGACAAGCGAGAGAAGCTTTGAGAAATGCATTTTTGTATTGGTAAAGAACGTTTTTGAAAAGGTGTGCTGTAGTGTGCTGTAGTTGAACAAAATATAAGGGGGATATAAGGGTAATATTTATACTCCGTGTCCATCTGGTAGAGTATGGTCACAGGTCACCCACCGGAAATTTAACCTGAGACAAAAGCAACCAATTTTGTACTGGTATTCACTCAACAACAATTAATCGGTGGTATTGGCTGCTTCTTCATAAGAAGATATGCTCGAATCGATGCTCGGGTCATTGTTGTCTCACCCATGTAACCCGTTGTATGGAGAAAATCAGTTGCATGTACTATTTTAAACTCTGCAACGTTTCGATATTATTGATCTGCCTGGGAGCTTTTAGAACTATATTTTTGACTGCTACGCTTATATTATGCGGTTTGCAAATCTTATTGCACTACAGCATGTCTCATTGTCTGGGGTTTATATCAAGTCAAATCCGTGGCACCATGTCTTATAATTTGGCTAATGAGAGGTTCAGGAACGGGTCAGCCCGTGACGATCGTACCATGTATATCTATGGTTGAACAAACCCCCTGAATTTACTGGAGTGCAAGCTAGCAATTCTGTATCTGTTTATATGACACCTCTCTCCCCACAGTACGTTCTCACTTTTCCACCAATCCTTGCTTGGTATCTCTATATCCGTCCCCTCTCCTGAGCCCTAAACATTAATCAAGTAGGAACCGTAAGGCTGTCAACTTCGTTGTGCGGTGTGACACATGTCAACAGTCTAGCTGGCAGGTCAAGATGCGCACTTGTTACAACCGCATCCTCTGTCCTTGCCACCAGATTCTTATTGTCATGTAGTTATCCTAATTACTGTCCCACAGTCACAGGAAACATTGGTTTGTAGCTTATTTGTCCGATAAAACCGAGACGTTTAACTGCCATGTCCCTTTTTGACGCATATCATAAAAGTCATTTTGTGATACGTAGTATGTGACCGCTTGGCGCATCCAATTCGCTTTGGCCAGACCATCCGATGCGACTCGCCATTTACAGCCAACCATTGTGTTACACCCGGCCAATCAAAACATCCCCCCCAAATCCCTTGACGCAGGGGAATTAAGACAACCCTCTTCCTCCCTCGTATAATTTGCCATACTATGTGCGATCACACTTATTTCCGAGACTATCATTACCTCGTAGTAAAGAAATACACGTAAGTTTCGGAGAAGTGCGCGCGCGAATAGCCAGCGTAGATACATGGCTGGTACTGTACATAAATAACTCTATTACCTACCTAAATCACTGTCCCAAGCTTGGGTCCACTGAGGATCTACGACTCCGTCTCCAACCCCAACGCTTTCCCCTCCCATTAAGTTGTCAAAAAATGTGGTGTCAAAACCCTGGAAGACCCAGTCAGAATTTCCTGCGGCTACCCCAGGGTATAGATCCTGCCGTTGCACGATACCGTCTCCAACAGTGCCACTGAAAGGCTGTATATAGTCGGAGGCAGTGCTTAGCTCTTCAGCAGACGGCTGTGTTAGACGCTGGTGTGACGAGGGTGAAAGGTCGGCAGAGTCTAAGATTACACAATCAACAGGGTATTCAGGGGAACAGAAGATAGCAACCCACAGTCACTCGCTGGTTCCGGGTTGACAATCTGGACTGAACCGATCCCGCCAACAGTCACATGCTCTCTGGGTACTTCCATATGACGAGGCGATACTTTGACCGTTTCCAACAATGTTATGCCATCGCGGGTAAATCTGAGGGTTCCGAAGTATGGGACGGTAATATATAGTACGTTACGCCCATCGTCATGGTTGCTCTCCGATGACTGGACTTTGTGCGCACTATAACTCTGTCCTTGTGCTGCATCTGCCTCGATATGTAGTAATTTTTGTAGCAAACCAGCACAACTGGCCGCCATTTTGTCATCGTTGAGATTGGAACTCTCCTCCATACTCTCTAGTGCCTGCTCCATTGTGGCCCGATCCCCAGGCCGCTGATGGGCCAAGATATTATCCATCCCTTCCTGGCGATGGCTGTAGAGGTGCGCGATTACCAGAGTCATACCAGCCACCAGCGCAAGGAAATCGGCTAGGCGACAGGAGGCCGAGATGCGGTTGAAGGCACGGAATGCAATAAACCGCGTCAGGATCTCCCGACTAGAGTTAACACAGGTTATCTTGGCGTATTCGTTTTTGTGCTCGGTGCTGGAGCTCAACAGAAATGGTAAGTGCAGTTGGTTCAGCATGGTGTAGTGAAACATCTGATCTTTGACACGCATACTCTCCCAAAGCGCCTCCTGTGAGTCTTTCCCCAAGCCAGCAAAATTTGGTGGTCTCCAGAAACCGGCCGGCATGCCTTCCGCAGCCTTTAGTAAGTCTGCGTCAATTTCGAGCGTCATTGTGATTGCGGGCTGCGATAGGCCGAGGTTGTTGCGTTCAAGCATTCTTGACAAGATGACGCTGTGGAGGCGTTCCAATCGTTCACTTGGCTCACCGATCTCGAGTGCTACGTCAAAGCCCATGCTCGTATCGCTGTGACCTTGGGGAAGACCAAGCATCAGAGAGAGAAAGCGGTCCATGTAGACAATTCGGAACCACATAACTCGAGGGTCGATATCGGTACTACGATCAAGAGCTTTCACCGGAAGGCTGCGCGGACGATTCATACCCATAAACTGCGCCGTTACCACAGCTCTCCTGAATGCAAGCAAGGACCGCCGCATGTTCCCATAATTCAAGTGGTAGAATGCCTCGAGTAGGATGCACTCTAAGCTCTCCATAGTCCCCAATAACTCTTCGCGGGTTGTAACCTCTTTAATCGCTGCATCTGCCAGCCGTTCCATGATGGCACGATGGTGTTCAGATAAACCAGGTATATTCTCATTCGGCGGAAGATGCAGCAATATAGAAGAGAATATGAGCATCTGTTTTGCAAGCAGGACCGGGTGAGTTCGAGGACTACGGACCTCTATTATTTTAGTCTCGTCTTGGAGTCCTTCTCGAACCAGCTGACTGCGCAACTTGACGTTCACTTGATGGCAAAACACCATAATTCCGCTTCCGGCTTTGACAAGGATATCAAGGTCTTCTTTGGAAGGAAATTCTGCGAGGAGAGCTCGGGATACCTTTTCATATTTGCCTGCATTGGGCAGGGCAGGTCCAGAAGGCGAGGGCGCCTGTAAGGACGGCGTATTGTATCCCGGGGTTAATCGAGATGCACTTGTTCTTCCGCTTTCGCTTTCTCTTCCAGAGGTTTCTTGTGCAGCTGCCTGGTGGAGGGATGTAGGCGGTGTTCGTTGGGGTTGGGTGCCAGGGACGGAGGTCGTTGGTATAAAAGCAGTGAACAGACCTCGCTGGGCACCTTCAGACCTCGATTGGGCCCCATTTTGTTCATTTGCAGCGCTTCCATGATTAATCTTCTCAGCTAGCTGATTTAGCAGCGCTTCAACACGCACAATACGGCTGTCACTGTCCTCCGTTTGACCGAGGTCTTCGGGGAGCTCCTGACTAATACACTTGGTACCTCGACGACGGCAGATGATACACATTGTATCCGCCGAAGACGCAAAAGTGCACCGCACTTTCCTCCGTTTGCACGCCCAGCAACTATGAGTTCCTTTCCGGAGCCTCCGCCGCTTGGCTTCGGGGTCGAGGTTCACCTGATCGTCGGCGTCCATGTTTTCGGAGGAATAGACGAAACAATCAGATAAAGACAGGGCGAGATTGTTTCTCTAACGCTCCCTTTATCGGACAGCGAGAATTCGGAGATACCATCTTGAGTTATCTATATGGATTTTGGTGGACCCGTTGCTTATAAAGCGGATGGGTGATTTGATGCTTGTTCGTCCGAGCACAGTTATTGGAGCTCGGCGGAAGAGCTGATCCGTCCGCCGAAGCTCGGAGATCGGTGGTCTCTGGCTCGGGCGAGAGTCCCGTAGGCCTGGCCTCAGATTTTATTGGAAATCAGGTTATAAACCAATGCTATATGAGACCTTCTGTCTACTATATAAGTAATTTTATATCCAATGTATTTTCAGTTTTATTATCTTTTTTAATTCGGCTGGAATACCTCTAGTTTCCCCAACATTTATTTACCATTTTTCTCAATTGAACTTCAAAAACAAAACCACCACAATTAAAATATCAACCCTCAAGATGCCTCTTTTTGAGATCATGAATTTCAGTGCGGAATTTTTACCCAATTCCCATGTGCCACGCACAAGCGTCGACGACATAATTAGGAAAGCCTCCAAAGCGCTCGAAGGAGTGCAAGAACAGAAGCACTTCGCTCTTGGCACGCAGATTAAGAACAAAGGCACTGTTCAGATCACATCAGAGTGGCATGGTATTAAAGACTACAAGAATCTCGAAGATACTTTGGAATACAGCTCCTTCACAAACAGTGTGCGTACACTCTGCGGCAAGCCAGATGACATTTTCCACGCCATTCTCAGCCGCTCTGCATTTGGCCCAAATGGACTTGCTACAGCTCCCATAGTCGAATTCGTACAAAGCTACTTCCCAGCATCTCACGTCACTTCGGAATTTCAGAAGCAAATCGAAGAGGATTTTGTCCGGTTCGACGGCATATACCAAAAGGGCGTAAAGGGGGAGATTGGCCTGGCATATGGCTGGGTGCTGGAAGAGCAAGGGCACGAAGGCATTGAAGGCGAGAAGGCAAAGTGCTTTTTAGTTGCGAGGGGTTGGGAAAGCATGGAGTGTTTTGAGAAGTCGGTGCAGAACGATGCATATGAGGAGGCGATACCGATACTTTTTGAATGGAACGCGCCGTGGAAATTGGTAAGTGCTGATTAGGTGTCAAAATATCTGGATACTAATAAATGGTAGTGGCACGTCGAGCAAAAAGTCTCAAATGACATCGAGGCCGCCGCATGATTGCTGATGGTAGGTGGGCGGGGCCATCTCACTCATCATGTGTAGATAACTCGCCCATGTCAAGAAAGAACAGAGCAAGACAAATACAACTAGATGGATAACAATCACTCATTCCATCGTTAATTCCTCTGTTCCCCCGTGACGCCGGCCCGTCTCCATACCATCCCTGACGCAGGGAAAATAGCTCTACTTACCAACCGACAACGCTCATAGCAAGGACATCCAGCTAAGGTCAGTTCGCACGCGAGAAAGTGGATAAGCCCCTATACAGCTAAACTCAATCACCCACTGCGTCCCCGGAAACCCCCCTCAATGATGACGACCGCCACACCCACATTGGATAAATAGAGCTGTACAAGCACATTTATTGCATATCCTGATCCAAAGACTCCCAATTTCATACTGACCCGGAGCGGAGCCCTAGCGATCCTTCTGATGGGATGCGAATGCCCTGATAATTGAAATCAGCAGTATGCTTGCCTTTCTTGCTTCTAATTTCCGAACCCCACCTACCCGCCATCACCGCTACCCCGTCGTCGTCGCCTGATCCTACTGTCACCACTCCTTCTACCACCGCACCTGTGCTCACCTATCCGACCCCATACGCCTGTTTCCGTAACATAAACTAGATCTGTTTTCTTGAAAGCACTGCGGTAGGTCCCAATCACCATGCACGGCTCGTTCTTAGATGATATGCGGCTGTCCTATAAATGTTGGGAAGGGGAATGTTTATATAGAGGCTGCATTAGTGGGCAAAGAGATGGTGAGAAATGGATAGTGGATGAAGGTGAGCGAGGGGAAGACGAGTTTCTTCTATAATGATGCTGTAACATTACTCACATCCGGACCATCACCTTACCCAAAGTCTGCGAGGTTCTTCTTCTCTGAACCTCAAGCCCCAAATCATCTCCTGCTTTCCCTCCTACAACTCCCCAATAGCCCCATCCCTTGTCGTTACTCAGCGCCCCAGAGACCACCCCCAATGTATAAATACCACAGAAATTGCCAGTGTGAGAGGAAACAGCACAAAAGGCCTTGCCCGTGCGGTGGCCTTGTATGCCGTCGTGGTCTCCATATCTACCTTCAACTCGTAACGTCGGGATGGTCGAGGGGGCGGTTCGAGATTTGGAAATCGGACTTCTTGCCGTTGGGTGACTTCTCACTACCCACCTACTGCTGTCGATGCACTGTTTCTGTCATCACAACTCCCCACCACCGCAGTCTACACATTCAACCCACATTTTGAACTGTGGAAGGTGCGGCACGCTTACACGATGTATCGACGTTACAAGGGGGTCACGGACAGAACGTGGCAGCAATAAGTTGAGCGAGGTAACAAGCTGTGCCTGTCTCAAGCATGGAGAGAATAGTGGTGATTATATAACCTCCTGCTTTCATGTGAGTAGAGACAGCAGCTCTACTCTCAGAGATGACCGACTTCACATCGTAAAATCCTAACCCATCCCATCCAAAACGACACTAACCCCTCCCTCACCCAACTCGCAATATTCAGATACACCATAGTATGTGTTCACCATGCGGAAATTGCAGTATAATTGAAGAGAGTAAGAACTCGAGGTTACCCTAGGATCCCGCAATACATATCTCATATAGCTAAACTTCAGCTAGGACATGCAGACGTTGGTAGCGGCTGTTGCAACTTCTTTCCATCTCCCTTAAATGTTCCCCCTCATCTACCACTATAGCAGCCCAATCAAAATTTCAATCTAAAACACATTGAACAGATCTGAACTTCAAAGTTTCGACTTCGTGTTCCCCCTCAAGAAATTCCCAAGCGTTGTAGGCCTCACAATCTTTAGAACTATCGCCAATGTTAGCAGACAGAACGGATAAAGTATCTATATTTTGAGTTTAGCAAACTCACTCATATAGCGTGCACGCATTGCCAGCATTGACGATTAACTTTTCATATATCGGTCTGTTCACCTTTATTAGTAATTGCGCGTAGGTAGTTTTTGTTTTATGGAATTTGGTGCAAAGAAGAAAGCTCACTGTGTGCTCTTAAAATTGACGCAGTCGTCTGTATCAATTTTAAATTCCTCTCCGGATTTACTGATAAATACTCCCTGCGTTATATTAATTTTGTAGTTAGCTTTCGTTGCCGCCAGTCTTTGAAGTAATATTATTATTCCATGCACTCTCTCTCCCTCTTTATGTCTCTCTTTGGGAGACAATGGTTGGCGAGATTGTCATACCTTTGTGGACCCTTGAGCGGTAGCAAGCGGGACGATGGCGGCAACAAACGGGAGAAGGGCGGCGAAATGCATTTTTTTGTGTCGTATTAGTAGATGAGATAAGGAAGTTATTTGTTTTTTCTTTTTATTTTTCCACGAGAATCAGGAGAATATATGGCTTGCTATTGATGAGCAAGAACAAATCCCAACCGAGGACACAGGAGTGTTATTTATACTTCCCGATCCCATCCCTGTCCCCAACTCATACAGCAGAAGCTCGAGACCAAAACGAAAACAGACCAAGATCAACCATTCCTTGTATCAATTATTATTGGACATCACCGACACCGCTACAAATTTTCCAGCAAAGATCTGCTCGAATTCATTACTGGTACTCGTCATTGTCTCACTCTGGTGTAACCATACAGAACAGTTAACGCAGGGACAGTGGGCGCAATAAATATAAGAGTGAGAAATGTTAACTTCCAATACCACTACCAAGGACAACAGAATCAACTTTACAACACCATCTAATTTAGCAGCTGCACATCCCGCACCGCATATTCCGAGCCCAAGAACCCCTCCTTCCATCACATTTTGCACCGCATCTTCATAACCCAACAACTCCCAGTCCCATCCCATTCTGCAACCGACATCCGTACTACAGCACAGCACAGTTTGAATGTTTCATAATCGCACTTTGTCCCAGCTGAACTTTCTTATTCTGAGACACCAGCTGAACTTTCCTCTGCGAGCGACCAGCTGAACTATCTTTCTTGGCACCATCCACGTATTGCAATCTGGCTGCTGCTGCCGTTAACTTAAAACAGATGTACAGTACAGTACGTAGTGCGTATTCCTCCCGTATCCTCTAAGATGGCCAAAGATAATAGCATTACTGGCCGCGAGCGCGGCAACCCATCTTCTGCGCGAGCACTCGAACCCATAGCTTATGTTTCCACCAGCGTTGATGCGCTACGTCCCTGCTGTCGTTGCGGTGCCGCTGTCGTCATACTCTCCCCACCACCGTAGTCTACACAGCGGCTTCTACCCCATACCTTGAACCGGGAGAGGTGCTGCACTTTTACACAGCATATCAAATGGTGCCAGTGGGTTGAAGATACAGAAAACCACCATGATTTCTGGGCGGATATGTTCTGCTGTGTCTATAGTTTCTGGATAGGGAAAAGGTGTGGTTATATATACCCTCAGAAAGGAAGTTATTGTTCCCTATCCACCCCACCTTCCACCCTCGGAGACGCTCGACTTCACATATATACATCTAACCCCATTCCCCTATAAACACCAACACCGACACCACTTTCCTCCTCACCCCACCGCTTGAGTATAAATACCCCCCCGCTCCCTTCTCTCATCGGCAACGCTCGCAGGTCACCTCTGCTTCGTCCCACAGTTTGATGCTGTTCCTGCTGTATCTCTAAGCCATCCCCATGAGAAGTGAGACATGAGAAGTGGCGTTTGTTTGGGTTCGGATTCTCACTTCTAGGTATCCTGTCACCGTCACCCCCTCCCCCTGTCATCACAGCGCCACTGCTGTCGTTCAGCGCCCTCACCACCGTAGTCTACACATCCACATCTACCTCGAACAAGAAGGAGAGGTCCTGTACGCTCACACAGTGGAGTGATACCATGAAGGGGTGCGGATGGAGTATGGCGGCCGGAATCCTAACGTGTATTACGCGTTCGTCCCTGATGGAAAGGAAAGGGGAGGGGAGGGGCGTATTTATATACCCCGCCAATTTCAAATA
>JPJW01002354.1:0-27274 GCA_000750755.1 Pseudogymnoascus sp. VKM F-4513 (FW-928)
GTGCGCGGTGGGGGGTGGATTGGTATTTGCTGTTTTCGAGGGTGCGTAAGTTGGGGAGAGGGGAGCGGGGTTGTTGTGGTGGTGAGGAATGATGGATGATGGATGATGGCTAATGGTGGGTGTTTGTAGGTTGTGGGAGGGTTTTTGGATGGGTTTTTGTATGTGGCTGAGACGACGGCTATGTTGTCGTATCCGGATCAGAATGATAGGGGGCTTTTTCTTGGTATGTTGCGTCTGTCGGTCTGTGTGAGAGTGGTTTTGTGCGAGGAGAAGTTTCTCATTCGTGTTATCTAGGTATATGGTCAGCGATGAGGAATACTGGCAGTATCGTTGGGGGCTCCATCAACTTCTATACGAATTATAAGACGTCTTCTGCGGGTGGAATCGCATGGTCTACATACCTCATTTTCGTTGGCTTTGGTAAGCCCCCTTCTAGACAAGTCACACGTCTAGAAGAAATCTAACGAGATGGAATTAGAATGCACTGGTGTGATCTGGGCGTTCATGCTCTCACCCACCTCGAAAGTCCGACACCGCGACGGCTCCAAGGCCGCTATCTCAACTGACATATCATGGGCGGCAGAATTCCAAGCTCTCTGGCTGCACCTGCAGAACCGGAAGGCGAGCTCCCCCTCTCACACCCCTTAATTCAATAACTGACAGCAGCTCCCAGACCTGGCTCATGTTCCTCCCCGCCTTCTACTCCTTCTTCTACGGCGGCACCCTCGGCACCTACCTCGCCCTCCACTTCAGCGTCCGCACACGTGCGCTCTCATCCCTCATTACGCGTACGTCCCCGCAGCATCTCTCTTGGCAGCAGCAGCGGCCCATTAACCCGCGCTAGCTACTGTTACGATACCGATGGTCGTTGCGTACGGGAGGCTCATGGATCAGCAGCGGTGGTCGCAGATGCACCGTGCGTGGATGGGGTTTTTGATCTGGCTGGTTCCGCAGGTGGGCTGTTTTGTTTGGATTGGGATTGAGTATAGCAAGTTTGGGACGGAGAAGACTACGCTGGATTATCTGCTGTAAGAGAATACCTGCCACCCCCTGGCTATCACAACATCCTTCCAGTTAGGGTGCTTACGCGGCCACAGGCACACGTCCAGATGGGCAGAAGCGTACCTCCCTTACCTTATCATCTTCACCACAGGCTACCTCACCCAACTCTCACTCTACTGGCTCCTCTCCACCTTCTCCACCGACGTCAAATCCTCCGCGCGCACAGGCGGTCTCTTCCGCGCCTTTGAAACGCTAGGACAAGCGGTAAGTTATGCGATCAATTCGAACGAGAATGCGGATCCGAGAGTGGCTCTGTATGTGAATTGCGCGTTATTAATTGGCGTGGTGCCGTGTCTCGTGGTGCTTATTGGGATGGTGCCGGAGAGGCCTGTTGGATTCGATGATGTGGAGGGGCCGTTGTTGAGGAGGGAGGATACGGACGAGGGGGTGGTAGGTGCGGGAGCGGGGGATTTGAGAAAGGATGTATAGGGTTTGAGATGGGTGGTGGGTGATTGGTGGTTTGTGCGATCTCGATTCCGGGGAAATGTGGAGAGGTTTGAGACATGACGTTAACATAAGGGTGGTTGAGGGGTATATATGAGAAATATTATATATAAAATCGTCACAGCCCTATCAGGCAACAGCTATACTCACCCTGGCTTGCACCTGGAGCTTGAGAGCAGTTTCCGCCATCCCGTGAAAACGGTAACCTAACTTACATTATCCGCCGGTGTGGGGATTCCCCCGACTTCCGCGATTTGCTACTCCGTATCGGCCGCCGCGACCACCGTGATGTCTTTCGTAAAACACAAGATAGGAATTATTTGCGATTAAGCCAGCTCGAGTGGAGCCGATTCGATACAGTAGTGTCGTTTCCCCGCGCCGATCGATGTAAAATCTTCCATCGTTGGCTCTAGTGCTCCACCTAACTGTACTAGGGTAGCAAACACGGAGGCTCGGCGCTCGATGAGCGGTCCGCTTTCCACATGTTTGGCCTGTGCTCGGCCTACCTCGGCACGGATTCCGTGAAGACGACGACGATAGAACGCAGCTAAATTCCATGGACTCGTCATTGCTATGCCTAAACGATAAGACGAAGTCCCTGTATATAGTCCCCAGCTGCCTGTCATAAGTCCTGCCGCCTACCACGCGGTGCTTACTACACCTATTGAACGCCCACCACCGTTTTGAACGACAGCTCGTCAGCACGATGGTTGACTCCTCTTTTGTGAAGATTGCGGCGGCATTTTTGGCTGCACTTTTGCTCATCAATCATGTAGTCACCATGATACAGAGGAGAAGCTTTGCCAAAGCGCACGGTTGCAAGGCACCGGCCAGGCTCCCTCAATCCGAACGCATTATTGGCTTTCGCGCCTTTCAGATTATGTCATCTAATATGAAGGAGCGGATCATGCTCCCAACCGCCCTAAAGATGCACAGAGAGCTGGGTAACACCTTTTCTTTGGTGCTTCTCAGTCAGCGAGCTCTATCCACTATCGAACCGGAAAATATTAAAGCGGTTCTGGCAACGCAGTTCCATGACTTTGGTATTGGTAAGAGGCATAGAGGAATGGGCGCATTGTTGGGCCATGGCATCTTCACCTCTGATGGCAAGCATTGGGAAGGCTCTCGCGTATGGATCTCTTTGTCATAAGACTATTTTCTGCCACTGACGTCTCAAAAGGCACTCGTCCGCCCCAGCTTTGCTAGGGCCCAAGTAGCTGATCTTGAAACTTTTGAAACGCACATTCAGCATTTAATTGCCAAACTCCCTAGCGACGGATCCACCGTCGACCTGCAGCCGCTATTCTACCAGCTTACGCTTGACAGCGCTACCGAGTTCCTCCTGGGCGAGTCTGTTGATGTGCTTCGCAGCCCTGTTGGGTCCGAGCAGCAGCTCTTCGGTGAGGCTTTCGACTTCGCCCAAACTGAGTTGAACCTCCGTCTGAGACTCGGTCCTTTCGTCAAGCTGTATCGCAACAAGAAGTTTGATCGTGCTTGTGTGCGTGTGCACAACTTCATTGACAAGTTCGTTGCAAAGGCGCTTGAGTATCGTCGGGAGCATTTGGCAAGCGGGAAGGCAGGCGATGAGAAGCGGGAAGGGAAGTATATCTTCATGAACGAGCTCTCCCTGGCCACAGATGATCCCATCCAGATCCGTTCTGAGATTCTCAACATTCTGCTTGCTGGGAGAGATACCACTGCCGGTCTACTCAGCAATACTTTCCACATCCTTGCTCGTCGCCCAGACGTCTGGGCCAAGCTGAAGCACGAGGTCGACCAGCTCGAAGGGAAGCAGCCAGACTACGAAACCTTGCGTAATATGAGATATCTAAAGCACGTCCTAAATGAATGTAAGTTGTGTACCAAGCAAAACTAATTAGGCGAAGATCTAACCTAGCTCTCTTAGCTCTCCGTTTATATCCCTCGGTGCCTCAGAATCTCCGCTTCGCCAACAAGGACACAACCCTGCCAGTAGGCGGTGGGCCCGATGGCAAAGACCCGATATTCATCCACAAGAACCAGATTATCACCTACAACCTATACGCAATGCATCGCCGGAAGGACATTTACGGCGAGGATGCCGACGAGTACAGGCCCGAGCGCTGGGAGACTCTGCGTGCAGGCTGGGGATATCTACCATTCAACGGTGGGCCGAGAGTCTGTGTTGGTCAACAGTTCGCCTTGACGGAAGCAGGCTATACGATGGTGAGGATGGTACAAGAGTTTGAGAAGATTGAGAGCAGGGATGAGAAGGAATGGGTCGAGAACTTGCATCTTACATTGGGTTCCGGCAACGGAGTTCTTACTGCGTTGTTCGGTCGATCTTAAGGGCGATCTAGTGTATTAGCATGTGGATGGATATTCTGCATATTAGTTCATAGCAGGGGATCTAATCAAGGTTATATTTGTCATACGTCGAATTAAAATGTGCCACGGCGCACCCGGTGCAGGCAGTTACACAACAGACCCGACATCGTTTCTATTTAGTGCAAATTGACCCCGCACCTTCCACAAGATTTACTCCTCTATTAACACCTTAACATTCACGCTCTACCACTAGATGGCAACTCCAACCTGTATAATCTGTAACGGCTCGGATGCTAAATTATGCTCCTCATGCCATTCGATTTCATACTGCTCCCTAGAATGTCAGAGACCCGACTGGCCCCTCCACAAGACGATCTGCAAGACCTTCGCAACCTTGCCCTCACGACCATCGT
This sequence comes from Pseudogymnoascus sp. VKM F-4513 (FW-928), assembly GCA_000750755.1. Lineage (NCBI taxonomy): Eukaryota > Fungi > Ascomycota > Leotiomycetes > Thelebolales > Thelebolaceae > Pseudogymnoascus > Pseudogymnoascus sp. VKM F-4513 (FW-928). Next base: position 4,227 of record JPJW01002354.1, read on the forward strand.
CCTCACACAAACTCGCAATCCTCCTTCCAGTCGATTCAAAAGATCCACAACTCATATGGATCAAGTGCGAACGACGTGTTGATGATGATGAAGGCGGAGTGGCATGGGAGATGCCAGATACTCAACACCTCCTGGAAATCGAGAACCTTGACCCCAAATACCAACATGCCAGAGAGTTCAAGAGTATTAAGCGGAATGTGCTTCGCGGATTCAATCTCAACCATACGGTTCAGGTTATTGGTCGGGAAACTTTTCTAATTGATGGTTCTACACCTAATGTTTGTGTTCGTCATACTACTAAAGGGCAAATGACACACGATTGGAGAGGACCAATAGTGGTCATGCGTCAGCCGGGCACGGCTATTGACCCTTTGTTGTACGAGGATATAAGGGCTAGTGATTTTCGAGTTGCGATCGATTACTTCCTCTCTTATGGAAGATAAGGTTCGGGCCGCGCGCGAATGTGGTTAAGGCGGGCGGGGTTCGAACCATTTATTGTTGTTACAGTTCGGTAGAAAAATAGCACACCCTTTCATGGACATTACTTAATGGTTTTGGTGCAAACCTTGGCCTCGTCATTGATTGTGGTTAGGAACCGAACTCGGTCTTCCTGGCCATAGGCAAAAACACGCTCGTTCGACAAGCCTGGGTGTAGGAGCGCAGCGATGTGCGGTCTTGCATTATCTTCGACGCTGAGGTAAAAAGCTATGAGATAGGATCAGCGCGACGATTCCCACCTTATCTTTCTGGATTGTGATACTCACACTAGGCAACAATCATAATGATCTCGGTTTCTTTATTACTTGGTTATATTGTACACATTAAATCAAAATTATTTCTCTGGCATATTTATTTTTTATATCTGCTTGCTAGAAATATTGAGTTTTAATTCTACTTATTTATTTACTTAAAATAATATGTGTATATCATGTATGAAATTCAAATTGGAACGTTTATTGTTTGCCTATTTTAAGTAACCTCATTCACAGCCTACAATTTCAAGTTTGGATGGGCACGATTCGACATCTCCTTGGGACTGGGTTCAGTGCCAAAAATGGCAGTATGGTTGTCCCTTGTGCAAATTATAGATCTGACATTCGTGCTGTCCAATGATAGAGCGGTTTGTGTCCACCAAACGGGTAACGAGGTGTCTTGTCAGCCTTACATTAGGATATATGAGTCGCAATTTTCACTGTGGCACTACCAGCCACCACAAGATCCCCTGTCGCCTGTAATAGCACAATATTTCAGTGATAATGTGAAATGAGTCGAAATTAGGAGTGGGTGGTGTGGCATTTGATCGGCAAGGCTGAACGTGATTGTGTTCAATCAGAATGAAGACCATGCAGCTCAGCCGCGCTTGGCACCAGTTAAGTGTGCTGTCAAATCTCAGTAGCCCCATTGACTTACAATAAGCTCGGAGTGTTGACTAGCCGATGATCCACCGCTGGCCAACCCTGACCCCTAGACCATTCAAGCTTTATAGTTCTCAGGATGTCCTGTCTGGAAAGTTTCGCTTTTCGCAAACTTGGTGTGAAGTGCGAACTTGTCAAGTCTTTTCAGAGGAAATCATCCTATTTATCACGAGACATCCCCTATACAGGACTTTAAAAATGGCACCAAAGAAAGGCGGAGGAAGCTCCAGTGGAGGTAGCAGTGGTGATTACAGTGGCGGCGACGACGAGTACGATTATAACACTGGGAGCGGTAGCGGCAGCGGCGATGACGACTACGATTATAATACTGGCAGCGGCAGCAGCGACGACGACTATAATTACGGTAGCGGTACCAGTAGCGGAAGTGGCAGCAGCAGCGGCAGTGGTGATAGCGACTATAATTACAACAGTGGCAGTGGCAGTGGCAGCAGCAATGACGACTATGACTACAACTATGGCGACGATGATAATGATTTCGACTACGATTTTGACAACGGTGGATCAGACGGCTTCGATGGTCCTCACGGTGGCAGCTATCATGGGTGGAAGGTGAGTGACAGAACTTAAACCCCAGCTTGTCAAGATTATCTAACACCCAACCTAGGATGCAGCGACAAATGCCTTGTTTGCGATGAACATCATAGCCCTTCTGGTCCTCATATTGTGTATGATTCTCACAAGGCGGTTCAAATGGATTCGAGAGAAGGGAACAGACAAGCTGCGAAACTCTGGATACTTAATCGCCACATTCTGCATGTTTTTGTAAGGGCCCCTCCTTTCGTGCGATATCCATTGGATCTTGAATTTGAACTGACAGTTGAGTTTAGACATTTCCTTGTCAAGGTTGTAGGAACTGGTATCCTAGAGTCTGGCGTCCAGACCGATAAAAACTTCTTAATTGCCTACATCTTTGAACGCCTTTTCTCCCTCATCGGCGATGTCTTGATAGTCGCCATCATCACACGCACTCTGCTCGAAGACTTGAGTTGCGGGAGCGGACTGCTCGCTCTATTCTCCAATGGACTAGTAGGATGTCTCTGGGTCTTTGCCATCATATCATTTAGCCTCTATGCCGCATTTCAGGGCCAGGGCATTTCCGGTGATGGTTATACCGAGGCCGTGCTTGATGGGCAGAAATACACATCCGTTATCTACTCGGCATTCATTTTTGGAATCTCAATGTACCTTACTATTCTAGCCTTTGTTGCTGTGGTCAAGAGGCGTTCCAAGGTAAACACTCAGCACTCTTGTGGAAAAAATTATAACTAACTGGCCTGTAGGGAACCTTCCTTATGATACTTTTTGTTATTCCTTCCTTATTCCTTCGATCCCTCGTCGCCCTGATTGCAGACTCTATCATGAACTTCCAGCTTCGCTCTACTTCCGCAGCGGACATTGACACCGCCAATTCTTTTGTATACACTTTCACCACGCTATCCATCTTTCTCGTCGTGGCTCTCATTGGCGGCCTAAGACAGCGCCACTCGGAAGGTGGCATATCCCAGGAGCAAAAAATAGGCCTATCAAACCACCAATATGTTCCTCTTGGGCCATATGTACAGACCCCAGCGCCATATGGCTCTCAAGCGCCAGTAGAGCAATATCCGCAGCAGGCACCTCCAGTACAGTATGGAGCTCCAGGGCAACCTGTAATTCAGGTACAGCAAGTTCCAGTATCGTACGCCACGCCAGTGCAGCCTGTTCCGTACGTTCCTTCTGGACAGTACGGGGACCTGGGACAGCGCTCAATCTCCCCCCCGCACGGTTCCATCGATCTGTCTGCAAATACCGCATACACCGGCACTACATCATCAGTGTCGCCACCGCCGCAACATGATCCATATCAGTTACACATGCCGCCGAAGCCCTGAGAACTGACATGGATGTTGAGAGAAACGGATTATTATTCCTTTTCCTTTTCCTTTTCCTTTTCCTTTTCCTTTTCCTTTTCCTTTTCCTTTTCTGAGATTGTCTGATTAGCGTTGTTTGTTATATGTTGATGATAGTTTGATCATACCAAAGAGTGGAGTTTTACCGAGTTCAGTGTTGCAAAGATAAAGAGTTATAGTGTAAATATAATATCGTTTTTAACAGTGCCTTTTGATTTTATTGCGAATTAGTATTCTTAGACCATAGCTCTACTTACAGGTCTCACCATGTTGGTAAATATCGCCAGAAATGCCTCCAATATACTCATAGACCTAATTCACATCCAATTGGTCACGCTAACGGACATATTCTTATTTGTATACACTCTGGTCCGTCGGAAACAGTAGTTCACTGTCCCCGTGGCTGCGATTGTAATGTTTTATTCTTGTCCTATTCATTACGAGGGGCGGCTTCAACTTTGCTCATCGAACCCTTTGCATATACTATCATGAGTAGCATGAAATTGCGCCAGAGGCTGCTAGATTTAGTAGTCTGAACACCGCTGCTTTTGACTAAATTCTAATATACAGTAATGGTTTCAAGTCCTCCATAGAAAATATTGTACTAAAAACCGAACATCTATAAGTACCACAAACGATCACTCCCACGATCTACTCCACGTGGATATATCTGTACGGCTTCGACGTGAAATCGCCATCCTTCCACCCAATAGGGCGTTGGAAAGCGACGCATCCATACTTCGTGCCGCGGCACTCGATCGTGTTATAATTCGTCTTGCTATCATCAACCCACGAGTGAAACAGCGTAACATGTCCATTATCCCCGCCCGTCCCCGGTCCGAGAGTCCCAACAAAGTCACCAGGCTGCAGGTCTTCCCACGCGATCTCAGTACCGATATCAACCAGTCCGATGGTCGACTCTCCCGGCGCGGAAGCGTGTACGGCCATGGCTACGAAGCCAGAGCAGTCGGTGCGATAGTCCGTGCCAGCTGGGTCGGGGTGGTATGCCGATTGCGAATACGGAACGTGGGCGTCGATCCAGACCTGGCCACGGGCCATGATCTCCTCGCGGCTGATGGGGCCGTTCATAGAGGAGCTGCCATCATTATGGGGGCATTCTTCCGCGACCATGCCGGTAGTGCCTGTCTTTATAAGGGTATCGGCCACGTAGCAGCCATCGTTTGTGAGATCCCAGAGGTAGTCACCTTCGACAGTTTCGCCGGCGATCTGGCAGGTGATGCTCACTTCATCTCCCACTTCGTATGTTTTAATGATGTCGAAACTGGTTGAGGGACCCGAGCGGCAGTTCGCGGTGTCTTTTATCGGATACGAGGTAGCTACCGGGAGGGCGATGGCGACGGCCAGACCAAGGCCAGGGAGTATCATTGTGGTAGGCGGTGGCAGGTAGTTTTATGTGATAAATACTAGATCAGGGGTTTCTTCGGATCAGTTGCTCCGGATTTCGTTTTCACACTTTGACTGCTGGCTTATAATTGGAAATCGAGAGTGGGAACGACTAGATTTATAAATATGTTTATAGCTGAGACCGGAGTAAAGTATCAAAAGCTTACTATTTTCGACTGCATGGCATTATATTTCTGGTGGGGTATACTGCTCGGCGCAGCAATGGGCAAGGCAGAATTAGAAGCTTCTCCTTCTTTTTCGGGTTCACGGTACGCTTTGGGCGGTAATTGCAGTGGGGCTAAGCCTGTTTTTACGACGTGATCAGCAACAAGGTTACGCTAGCGTGTTCATGTTAGAACGCAACAGTATCGACCCAAGAGGTTTTATTGGTGTGGTTTTATTTTTATGAGGGCCGAGGTCGTTTACTTCCATGTTAAATTACACCGTGGTATGGATCGTTTCTTACAGTATAATAGACCGAGTGCTTATACTCAGCAGACACACTAACGGCGATATTACCCTCACAGCCAGAACTCCTTCTACTACCCTGACAGAATATAATCGCCCGCTTACATTCCGCCAGCCTTTACCAGCTCCCCAAACCTACTACCATCTTGCTCAGCTAAAACCCTTGGCTCCCCAACTTCCACAATCTCGCCAGTGTCCATCACAACGACTCTGTCGAAATCCATAATCATCTCTAGTCGATGGCTCACCGCCACAACAGTGTAGTCCTTAAACTCCGCCTTGATAACCTCTAGCATCACCCGCTCCGTCTCATGATCCACACTCGAGCTCACCTCATCCAGCAACAAGACTCCGCCCTCCGAGCCACCAGCACCCATCCCCAGATGCCGTGCCCGCACCCGCCGCCGCAGTAATGCGCGTCCAAGAGACATTAGCTGTCTCTGTCCTGCGCTCATCGTTCCCGCGCTCATCCCTGCATCCAAACCTCCGCGTTCTAGAACAAACGGCCAGAGTTCTACGGCCACGAGGACAGCCTGACACTCTGCGGCTGTGGAGACGCCGACTGGATCCAGGTTCTCCTTGAACGTTGACCCATCCGGTAGGAAGACAGCTTCTTGGGGCACAGCAATTATACGCTGGCGAAGCGCGGGGCGAGAGACAAGGTGTAATGGCGTGGAGTCAATCAATGCGCTGCCTGGAGAGGAGGGGAGTGGGTCTAGAAGCTTGAGGAGAAAGGCAAGGAGGCTAGACTTGCCGCTGCCTGTGCGCCCACAGATAGCAAATTTTGAGCCTGCTGGGATTGTGAGGGAGATATTCCGGAGGGCGGGTGCCGTTGTAGAGTTAGTACTTTGGGGAGTTTAGCTTCATGTGGCATTGTGAGAGATCGATAGCTTACGAGTAATGAGCGGATATGTCTTGCAACTCTATCACACCGCGCTGTGGCCACTGCTCGGAGGGTACAATGGTTTCATCCTCCCTGTCTTCCGGCTTCACTGTTTCGCTGAACGTCTTGAGTCTGGCTATGGCACCGATAGAGGTTTCGAGCCTGGTATAAAATATAACAAAGCCCGATAAATTCTCTCCAAAGCTCATGAGAGTGACCAAGGATGCACCGGTGAAACCAGAGTTGGTCGATGGGAGCCGAACAGCGAGGGTAGTGAGGATCGCAGCCATAACCATGACGACGAGGTCGAGAACAAGATTTAGCCACTGTTGGATCATTACAAGGAGATATGCGGGCCTTTGGCTTGAATTAATTAGAGAGGCGTTCTTTTGGAGGTCGTCTGAGAGAAAGCCTATTCTAATATTAGCGGCAACCCTAGAAATACATACATGTAGGTCGCGTTTCGTTAACCAGACTTCATATGTACTCACCAAATGCTCTTAGAGTTGTAATTCCCTTTACAGTATCAATAAAATGCGTGCTAAACAAATTTGGATTAGTATAGAGCACATTAATAGCCAAATATACGAAAGCAGGTACACGAAGACATACTACAAAGGACTTTTTGCCTCAAGATCTAACAACCTCAGCTGCCGGGAGGTTCGTAAGTAGAACCGCTGCACAATATAAAGTAGAACAGCGAGGAACGGGTAGCTTATGGCCATGTATGGTGACGAAGTCAGCATTACAGCTGCTTGTCCAAGCGCGCTAAAAATCTGAAAACTTCATGTCAGCCTGGACGATTTTTTCTTGAGAACTCTGCGAATAGTAGCAAAATAACCGCAAACTTACGGAAAACAGAGTGTTCAGCAGTCCATTCGGTAGCTCCGTGTCTATAAGATTCAAATCTTGCGAGAATAGGTTTGTGACGACACCGGTATCTGTCCCAGTGAAAAAGCTCAGTGGCGCTTGAATCAGTGTTCGCAACGCATGCTGATGGAGATTGGCACCGGCTCTCTGCACGGAAACTATTATGATAGCAATGCCGAGAAGTAGTAGCGATAGCAACCCGCATATTTGAAACATTGCGTATAGCCCAGCGTAGTAAGAATAGGAATGAGCTGGGTGTTCGGAGTAGACGTCCTCGGACCAGAATTTGAGCCCTGAAAATCGGCGTTAGTTAATAATCTCGCGATGGGTTTAATTATTAAAAGATCCAAGCCGGACATGCCGTGGTTCGTAACTTACAAATTGTTGGAAAGTTCGTGAAGAAACCATACATTATACCAAAGACAAAACAAGACGTGGCTAGGAGCAACCCCATGCTTTTGAAATAATGCTTGTATACCGTTTTATCGCCGACCTGCCGCGACCCGTCTGCTTCCGCCGCAAGCGAAGATGTGTTGGTAGTGGTCGTGTGGAGCGGTTGTTGCTTTGTTTCTGACATTGGTTTCTTCCATGCCGATTTCTCAGATGAAGAATCGCTGTCAGAAGAGCCTTTCAGTCCGAGGCTCTGAACATACCCGGCACGAGACATTAGTTTGTCGAAGCTACCTTGCTCAACTACGGTACCATCTCCGAGGGCTATTATATAATCCGCCGCTGGCAAATGTCTGATGCTGTGGGTGCACAGCACGACTGTAGAGCGTCGTCGTCGGAGAAGCCCATCCTGTCCAAAAACGAGTCTGAAAACTTGCTCCTCGGTATCCGCATCCAAACCACTAAATATATCATCCAGGACTAGTAGGTCTGAGTGTAAATACAGAGCTCGCGCAAGCGAAATGCGCTGTTTTTGACCCCCTGATAATGTGATTCCATCAGATCCGACGTTAGTTCTGTCGCCTTGGGGGAGTGTGTCAAAGTCGAAATTCAGAGCTGTAGCCTCGATGATCTCGGAATATCTTTTGTTGTCGAATGGAGAAAATCCTATAATGTTGTCCCTGATAGTTTTGTTTGAGAGGAATGCTGTTTGGTCGCAGAACCCAACGTGGGGGAACCTAGTGCTCAAAACCACGCTGCCCTTGCTGAAGGGAATCTCCCCGAGTAGTGCCTTGCAAAGAGTGGACTTCCCCGATCCGACCGGCCCAACGACAATAGTAAGCGACGATTTTGCTACTCGAGTATTTACGTCTCGCAAAGCGAACTTTTCTGCCTCCCAGCCAAACGTTCCATCCCTTATAACGATAGGATCCTCCAGTCCAGGCTCTGAGGCAACCGAGGCTACGATATCTGTTCGAGATTTTTCCGAACTCCGTCTCATATCAGCAAGAACTTTGCGAAAGTCGTTGCGCGTCTCACACTCCACAAAGGCCTGGATTCGTCCCAAGCAGGCCAGACCAGAGAAGAGCTGGGGTATAGTCTGAAAGATCTGCGATAGCGGGGTCGTCAGAAGTAAAAGGTACGACAAACTCGTAAACATCCTTGTTGCATCCAGTGTTCGCTGAGCAAATGCAAATGTGAGCGGGGGGCTGATCATCAGAGGGATAAAACCAAAGAGCGCTGCAATAATGCCTATCTTACGGAACCGGGCTCCCGCAGCCAGCTCTTCCACGCGGAGATTCTGTACAAAGTCGCCGATGGCGCCCGCGAGGCCAGATATTTTTAGGTTCTTCATATTAGCGATGACTGTTGCAGTCAAGCCGACACGCTTTTGAACTCCTGCCATCCATTGCCTTTGCGTGTCACCTATGAATCTCATGAGGATTGACAAGGCAAGGAAACAGAGCGCAACGATTCCGATGGGTGCGACGAAAACCACACCGAGTTGGTTGCTTAACATCCATCCAGCCAGAGCAACCTGGATGATGCTAGCCCAAATATCGTGTAGGGCTCTGAAACCCATGTTGATTCGTTCGATGTCTGTGCTCATTAATGTTATGGCAGCGCTATCATCCCCAGTTCCGATACGAGCTTCTGTAGCTTTGATAAATATCTCGGTCACTAGTATTGACCGGGCCATAGTTAACATTCGGTGGTGGAAATACCTGTGCTTATGTATGAGTAGATGGCCTCAATGAGAGTAGTTTGGTGGGATAACCTTACCAACAGAGAGCCGTGGAGATGGCAATTCCCGAATAAATCAGAACACTTGCACCGATAAATCCGTATCCAACATTCGCATCCACTTCAGGCTTGGATAGGTGTTCCAGCAGTTTTTCGAGGAAGAATGGCTGGCAAAACGTGAAACCAAGGAGTGCCAGGCGTGGAGGTATTGGAAGCAAGAGGGGCACTTTAAGCGTGCGTATAAGCACCTTCACAAGACCATATTTGTCGCCCTTCATCTTCGAGTAATCCACATTCTTGGAGTACAATTCATGAAGATATTTGCTGCTCAAGGTACTATCGAGCGGGTAAAGGTCCTTCAAGGCCAAAATTTTGCTGTATCCTTCGAGGAACATCCTGTTGAGCCAGAAGAAGACCCCGAGGGAAAATATTCCGCTTGTCTCCTCCGGACTGTGCTCCTTTTCGTCCCAGCTAACCCATTTGGCCTTTCGTTGGGCTTCCAAAATTAGTATCCCCACCTTCAAAGCTATGGCAGCACTGAATATGCTACTGTAGGTCAGCTCGGGCCTGTCGCCCGATGATAGGAACAGCGTCCGTGCTTGGGCCACATCAAGAAGAAGAGTCAAAAACAAATAGCTGTTCAATAGCACGGACGGCCTTGGACTTTTGCTGTGGTCAACAAGACTCAGTGTTATCATGAATAGGGCCGATACAAGTTTAAGAACCGAGGAGGCTATAAACATGCCAGTCACATGGAAGGACCCAACTGCAACTAATATGAGGAGCGACAGTTCAAGCCCGACATAGGTTGTAATAGCACCCTGAGATAATTTAATCAGCATACTATGGGCGTATATCTGCAAAGTAAGACCGTACCAATTTTATCAACTGGAAAACCGGAGCGTTCACCACGGTGGGCTTCCGTGATTGGGAAACAGTGCGCCATAACGATGTCACAATGAATAGAACGGATGGGATTATCGAGAAGAACAGCTGTTCGAACTGTACGTTGAAGTCAAAGTCGCCTTCGTTCATCTGGAGCAAGCTCCCCTCCCCGGTGGAGAATGGCATATTGGCACCCCGAAGCCAAGGGTTTTGGTTGAAGCTGATTTCGCTGCGGCGAGAGGCAACACGTCGTTTTTGGCAGTCTAGTTGTGTTGCTCTAGAATACTCGCGGCCTCCAGGACCAAGATTGGGACACGGGAAAGCTGGTTGTCAAAGTTGATCACTCTACAAGATCAAAGCGGCCGCAAAGAATATATAGGATGAATCACGGAGAGCAAACGATATCATTACTATAGTAGTTTCGTCAGCTAATTAAGTTTTGAAGCGCCAACGCCGCGTAAGGCTGTCGTCTTCAGATCCTTGTTGCGTGGTGGTCGCGTGTTGGTCTAGCCATATTCCGAACTCCGACGACGCATCCGGCCAATGACAAACCTGACAGTTAGGAAGAAGCTCGAGGACGTTAGCTGAGATAGGAAGGTGCCATTTATTATCGCTAGTTTATCAAGAAGAGTCATCAGAACGTATGTCATGATCACCGCAATTCTTCTGCCTGGCGACGCGTTGTTAATATGACAGGATGTGTTTTTCTCAATCGCGTTCGGTGAGTGATCTCAGAGAAGGAAGCAGGAGTTGCGAGGATGGACGGTTATGATTGAGAAATTGCGCGATTGGGATGTTTGTGATTTGTAAGACCAAGAGAAGCTTACCGTAGCATATTGCGGGGTGGGGTAGCAAAGATATGCTGCCTATTTTGCTTACATCGTCAGCAGAAACGGAGTTGGGCCATGGAGTTATTGTAAGTCCACAAGTCGGAAATCAATCACAGAATGAAGTACCCACATCTGATTCTACTATAAGTTATATCAACGTCAAAGTGCTCGCGATAATCTCCTAGGACACTGACGACATCGTAACCCCGTCAAAATGACCCCACCACGGAACCCCATCCTTATCGCAGGCGCTGGCATCTCCTCTCTCCTCCTTGCGCGCTCCCTCCTGCGCTCCTCCATCCCATTTCTCCTCTTCGAGAATGACGCCTCCCTGTCCTTCCGCGCTCAGGGCTACCGCCTCCGCCTTTCCGCCGAGGGTCTTGACGCCATAGAGTCAGTCCTCGGGCCAGAGGGATGGCAACGGTTCTGGGATACGTGCGGAAAGACGGGTGGCGGAGGATTCGGGATGTTGAATGCGCGGACAGGGGAGAAACTTCCGGCTGGTCCACCGCCAGGAGCCAGCGATGGAACCAAGGCGGTGACCCAAGCCCTTACGAGTCGCGAAGGAAAGGTTGTCGGAATCTCGCGCGGGGATATGCGAAGGTTGTTTATGGAGGGGTGTGAGGAATTTATACATTGGTCGCATCGCATCACAGGCTACGAATTAACTACCAACGGTGTCCGCGCTATCTTTGCAGATGGCTCGAAGTCAGTAGAGGGCTCGATGCTGATTGCCGGCGAGGGTATCCGCTCCCAAGTCGCCAAACAGCTTTCAGGAGGGAAACTCAAGGTCTATGACACGGGCGCGAGAGGAATCCATGGGCAGGCTCGAACGACGGCATTCAAGGGGCTCGGAGAAGGCGTATGGATCATCCTTGACGAATCGCACCCCAAGGGTAAGACTTCTGTCATTACAAACGTCCGGCCAGACGAGATGGACGATCCGTCTTTAAATTTTGGGTGGACCATGGTCGCCGAGCCCGGTGTTATCGCACCTCCCAATAACGACGATTCTACGATTGGAATCCCCGCCGCGGATATTGCGAAGGAGATTACGGCGGACTGGCACCCGCGATTTAAACCTCTTTTTAACGAGATGGTGTCTTCTGACGCAGCGTTCTGGAAGATTACTTGCTCAACTCCCACTGGTGTGCCGGTGTGGGAGAACCAGAACCGAGTTACCGTTATTGGAGACGCAGCACATTCTATGACGCCTGCTGGAGGTATTGGCGCAAATACTGCGGTTAGGGATTCGGCGCTGCTTGGTAAATTGCTCGCAGAAGCGGGGGGGTACAAGGAAGGCGTGACGGCCGCGTATGAGAAGCAGATGAGGGTATATGCCAGTGAGGCTGTCCAGGCAAGTTATGGGATGGCGAAGAACCAGATGGGGATTGAGATCAACGAGAGCACGAAGACGCTATGAGGACATCGTTGTTGCCCAAGAGATATATGGGATATATTAGAAGCATGAGTGCCGCCTAAGCTAGAGTAGTTAAGAACTGAAGAAAAGAAGTGTAGATTTCAATTGGAACTCCGGGACGGCATTGATGTTAACTACGCATACTCGGCTTTGCCAGCCCTGAACAGCTCGCGGCAGGAAATCTATATTGCGTAGCTTTTGCAGCGACCGTCGTTAACACGACTATGTGGGCAACAGGCGTCAAGGAGACCCGAATCGTTGTATTGCATTCCAAATAATAACAGCACTAGCACCCATCCTGCGCCAGCTGAAGATACCTCTGATAGCAGTGGCGTTTCGTGGCTCCGTGGAGATATACCGTTACTGGCAGTCCTCGTTAGCAGCGTGGGTTTGCTTGTTTAATTAATGGGAAAGAGCGGCCGTGCATTTCGGAATTTCAGACTCGTTTCCTCGTAGTGATATGCAATTGTGAATGTCCCCCACATGCACGCACATTCGCATCTTTCGGGTCCCAAAAGCTTCGGGAAAACAGCCACAGATGCTCTCTCTTCGGCCCATCCTAAACTCAGAACCCTTTCCGATCGGCGGGAGTAACGAGACCCGAACCCGGGCGAGGAAAGGAAGGTGCCGCGCAGGCTAAGGCAGGGTAAGATCGAAGCCCTTGCCCGTGTTCCAAGCGCGTTGGCGTGGGGCTGCTATGAAACAGAGATGGCATCCACCCTGATAGCGGTGATGGATGCGAGATGAGATACGACGGTGCGAGATTTGGGGGTGGGCCAGGGATGACGATCGCTGCCCCATGTTCTTCTGCGCCGCGAGGACCGATATGGACACGCTGGTGCCGTATTACGAGATGTCTTGGGAAGCTTAACACGCCCGCTAGAATGGTACCGCAAGCCAATTCTTCCTATTATTCGGTGCAGTTTGTACTATACGATTACTGTACAATTCGATTGCTCCATTGTTGTCTGTTGTATTATTCTTTCGCTGACCATATCAGCGAACTTTCAGGATCGTGAACCCCGTCGCCCCGAAACCAAATACCCTCAGATCGCCGTCCCGCTAACAGCGGCCACTATAGCGCGGGCTATAGCACCCTTTCTCATACAGCTGTGCGCTTCGTTCGCCCCATCATTCCCATCCGCTCCACTCCTCATACTAAAGTGCAGCGCTTCCCTCCCCCACAGACCTGCGCTCCCATAGCCCTAAGATCACGGTAATGAGCGCGAGACAAACCGTCTATCATTGGAAATCGCAGGGTCACGACGATCTCGCCCTACGCTTGCTAAGTGGTCGGCGGTAGCAGCCCCTTCAGTAGTCCTCTGCACGCACGGCGAGACAGCGCAAGACGCGTATCCTGTCGTAGCGGCCATCGGACAGACTGGATCCTGAGAGGGGGATCGGGGTCGGGTCCACATTTGGCAGATGTCAGTGAGTCGGTCAGCACGCCCGTATCTCGAATCAACGACGTTCTCTCCACATCCGAGCCTTTCTTTACAATCGTCTCTCCTTGAACCACATCTACCGCGCTGTCGCCCTTTCAAAGTTGCACTCTTATCCCACCGACTCTCTAGTTACCGGTATATCTAGACGCAGCCATCCGCCCACACACATCAGCTACCCATCACATGACACTGCACCCCACGCTACGGTATGGCCTCGCTGCCGCCCCAGCCAGTTCACCGGTCGCGCTGCGACCACCCGGGATGTACCCGCTCGTACCTGCGCGCTGAGCATCTGAACCGGCATCGGCTTACACGTGAGTATTTCCGATACTTTCAGTCCTTGGGATGAGTGTGCTTTGGTGTATGGAATTTGGGACAATGGGAGCCCCGGAGCCCCGGAGGGGAAAGTGATGATGGAATGGGAGAGGCAAAGCAGGATGTATGGACGTGCCAGCTAACCAGACGTACAGATGAAACAAGTGCTTTTCAGTGCTGTCTATGTACAAAACAGTTCTCGCGGAAGTAAGCCCTGCCCTCTTCCCACCCACCACTCAAGATAGCCGACCAGTGGTTACTAACGCATAGATCCAGTGACCTCCTCCATGCTCACCTCAAGCGCCATGAAAAGCGCGGCAAGCAAGGAAGTCCTTCTGTGCGTGGGCCTGGTAAGCGCGCTGTCGCCCCCGATCCCACGCCGGGTAATAGGGTGAAGCACAGTAGTTCCGCGTCTCCGCCACGGCAACCGAGGCCGATGGGCCAGACGATTGTACCCGTCCCCGTCCCTGTGCCTGTGTCCATGTCAGCGCCGCTGCAGACATACGAGAGCTGGGTTCCAGCTGTTGAAGGCATGGGGTATGGTGTGGGCATGAGCGGACAGGAGCTTCTACCGCAGTTCCAGACCGGTGTGATGTCTGGCGTGGGCTCACAACAGCAAATGATGCAGGCTGGGTGGCAGGTTCCGTATCCGTTCAATGATGGCGGAATCTTTGGGATGGGAGGCGAGCAGTATCTTGAGATCACGCCTGAGGGTCAGTATCTAGATCCGTTTGTGGAGGGATATGCACAAGCGGGTGACCAGGATATGGGGTTTGTAAGTATTTCGTTCTGAGAAGCCTGTGAGTGCGATGGCTGATATATTGGTAGGATACGGAAATGGCGCAGGACGTAAATGTCGGCGAGGTCAGCGAGGAGTGTAGCATCTCGCAGGATGTGTACGAAAAGCTTACGGCTGAGCTTCCAGTATGTGAATCTCCCTCAATGTTTGGTATCAACTCACTGACAGGTCAAAGGACCTCACAAAGCTGTACCTTGGTGATCGCGTATCGCTCCTCCAACTTTACAACTATGGACTCGACTACACAAACCTCTGCATGCCCTTTTTCCACCGCCCAACGCTCAGGCTCGACACGTTGCCTCCGCAACTTGTACTTACTATTTGTAGTTTGGGTGCTTGCACGAACGAAGATGAAGCCATACGAGAGACTGGGAAGGCAATACACACGCATGTATGGCGCCAAACATATTTGGTAAGTAGCCTGCAATAAATTCTTGTGGCTTTTCTTACTCGGACTAGGCTGCTATGGACGCGAGACAGGTGGATATTTGGACGCTGCAAACAATGTATATTCTTTTGTTTCTGTAAAGTTGCGCAGCCTGCTAACTGACTATAGGGTTCTACTTGAACATATTGGCTTTTATGCATTGTCTCGACCCGCGCATGAGAAGGCCGATGTCTTTCACGCTATGGTGATAACGGTAAGCATCCCATAACAATTCATAGCAGAGAAACTAACTCCTCTTAGCTCGCACGACGAAGCAGCCTTCTCGCACAGAACTTTGACAGCAGCAATGGCTCGCGATTGCCCTTAGAGAAACGGTGGGAGGAATGGGCCGAGCGTGAGACAATTATTCGGTTAGCCATTCACTCACCTATGCCTTACTCTGCCTTCCAGATCTAACAAGTGCTCACAGCGTTGCGTACACAATATTTATCCAAGATGTCGACTACACAATTCATTTCATGCATCCGGCCCTCCTAACCCTCGGCATGCTCAAGCTCCCTCTCCCCTCTCCTCCCTCCCTCTGGCTTGCCAAGTCTGCAGGCGACTGGTCCCGTCAAACGGAGAGCTCCCGCCCTCCACCGCGTGCCTCCTCCCTCCGCACGCTCCGCTCAGCTCTCGAACTACTCATCCCGGTGCACTGTACGCATCCCCGCCCACGCCGCCGCGCCGCTCTCCAACTCTTCTGCTCCAGCGCATTCACCCTTCAGATTCTAATCCACGGCCTTGCCTCTGCCGTTTTTGAACACAAGTTCCGCGGCGTCGAAGCCGGTTGCTCTCCTGGTCTACAGCTGCTCCAGATCCGCGATTTTGAGGATGGGCTCTCCAGCTGGATGGCCTGCTTTGAACATCTGGCGCCCGAGACTGGATGTATGGAGCTCGCGCGGAGCGCACTGGTCACATACCACTTCACGTCTATCCTTTTGCGGGAGAGTCTCTCCGATATCCTTATGGCGGCTGGGACGGCATATTCGTGGGGCCGTGCGGTAACTCCCCGGCGCGCGCAGGACGCATTTGGGCAGCTGGTAAATATGCAGCCTGTGGGTCAGGATGCGTATCGCCATGCGATTAAGATCCTGAGTTTGTGCCTCGAAAACGAGGATGGCACAGCAAATACAAATGAAGGACGGAGGGTGTTGCATCCGCTATACTTAACGTACAACACATTCATTGCTGTGTTGGTTCTTTGGGCTCATGCGCTGGGACTCAGCAGAACGCATAGTGCGAAGGCGGGGCTCCCACAACCAGCGCAAGCCCTTTGGATTGTTGAGGCAGGGAAGCTGAAAAGGGTCGATGCGGCAAGGCGACCACCAGGCACGGCAGCGGACGAGTCGGCGGCATTGGATGGTATTGTGGAAAGAGGGTTTGCAACACCGGAGACTGGATCACACGAGATTGAGGGAATTAAAGGAGATGTAAGGCGTATGATGAGAATGGTGAGGGGAAGGTTGGAGGGGAGTTCGTGGGAATTATGTGAGTCGTCTTCCGCTAAGCGGCGGTTATTAGAGACCATATGCTAACAAGGACTAGCACACGAGGCGATGCGTGTACTTGATGCGTTACTGGATAAAAATGGGTTTATGGACTGAAGTGTCGGGCTGGATACTGGCGTCTTCTTTTCTTGTACTTTGAGGTGCAACGGCTGGAAATGTGGGTGGTGTTAGAGCATAGGACACGGAATATGCATAACTCTGTACTTGAAGTTTGGTTGGGGGCATAATTTTGGATCGGGCGTTGTCCGGATTGTAGTCTGATATTGCGAGGAGACTCTGGAGTGATTGGTGGTATCTTCTCAACTGTCGTTTCTGTGTACTCTGGCATGAGTTTCAATCGGAATCTAGAACATATACATGTAGAAATTCCACAATATATGCTTCAGAACGCTACAGTTGACAGAACTGAATACATTTCCGGGATTCGTGCAGTTAGGATAGCTATAGCAGGCAAAATTTACTCACACTCTCTTCTCCAGCTCGAACTCCAAGGACCTCTCAACTCCTTTTCTTCTTTCCGCCAAGATCGGAGGTTGACCGAAAATGCTCTTTCTCCGGCCGGGGAAATAAGCTACTCATACGCTTTGCATACATAACCCTGCTCCCTCTGCTATTTTCGTTCCTGTCATCATTAAAAGTTCTAAGATAATTGATCCAGATTTTGCCAGAATATTACTGCGAAACAACCCTATATCCTGTGGTCACTACTGGATCGCAACTACCGCAGCCCACACCCACTCGGTCGGGTCATCCCCGTCAGGAGCTCCGGGTGAGTCTCCCCGTCCTCCCTCGCACAGACACACCGAACACACACTTGACCGACGGGCACTAAGATCGGCAGCCGCTGCAGCACGGGATGTGCTCCCCACGGGATTCCTCGGGGAACGAACGGGATACCGCACAAGGCAGGGCAAACAAACGGGGAGCGCGAGACAGCGCTCCACAGCGCGCACGGCACTCACAGGGTCAGAGCCTTGACTCCGCAGCTCGCGAAGAGCCGTCGCAGCGGGAAATCAAGGGCCCTTTAGAGTTGCGGCGCGGCGGAGGCTCCACGTGTGCCCCACCTGGTGCCCGCGTTTTGAGCGCTAGGCCGAGCTCATTTAGCTGGTTGTCATCCTCCCTTGCATTCGGCGATCGAATAGGAGTATATAGCTCCTGTCCCTCGCGAGTAGCGCGCGGAAATAATGTCTGTGAACTGAAGACATTCCATAGCTGCAGACGGGTTCGTACTATTGATACCCAACGCGAGTTTAGTTTGTACCTTGTTCGGCTTGTTGACCTTGTTGAGGCTTTGTGGGGTTGAGAGCCGACGGCAAGTGGAGCTCGTTGCCGTCTTGTCACTTCTGTCACGACGACCGCAACTCATTCCGAAACTCAACAATGGAAGAGGCGAAGCCGCGGTTCACGGTGGCGTGGATCAACGTGGTTTGCGCAATCTTCTCATGTCTTGGGGCTTTCATTTTTGGGTTCGACAGTGGTATGTCAATTCCAACCTCTCGGTCACGTTGTGCCTATATTGGCGTGGGGTACCATGGTATCCTTATTAGTTGCTGACTCTTGCGCATGTAGGAATCTTCAATACCACTATCGCCCATGAGAGTTTTAATATCTATATGTTCGGGAGAACAACAGGCGATGCAATTCTGACAGGTACCCTGCACCCTGCGTCATATCCCACCGAATGGTGTGCTAACCATGGACATTAGGTGCTGTTGCTTCAACGTACACTGGTGGAACCGCCATTGGCGGCCTCTTCTCAGGATGGTCGGCTGGGAAATTCGGACGCAAGAAGACAATTATCGGTGCAGCAGCCATTGGTACGTCCACTTGCCCACAGTTATTCAATCAGCTAACAGGTCTTCAGTCGCCTTTGGCACCACCCTCCAAACGGCTGCCCAGAATTTGGGTATGCTGATCGCAGGTCGTGTCATTGCAGGCCTTGCCGTGGGTATCTTACTGTCCATTGTTCCTGTTTATAATGCCGAGTTGGCTGTACCGCAACATCGTGGAGTCATCGTTGGTCTCTTTGCCGTCCTGGCTTCATTCGGCGTCGTTTGCTCCAATTGGATCGGATACGGCTGCCAATTTGCACATGGAGATGCGCAGTGGAGAATCCCACTTGGGTGCCAAATTCCCACGGCGGTCATCCTCGGTATCGGTGGTTTCTTTTTACCAGAATCACCCCGCTGGTGTAAGTTCCGTCCCTGCCGCTCGCGTCCAGTCGCCATATAGTTTTCCTTGCTGATCCCAATTATAGTGATTGAACAAAACCGCAGCCATGAAGCGCACAAGAGTGAGACCCATCTCTCATAGTTATCTATGCTGTTTCTAATTTGAATTTATAGTCATGACTCGCATCCACGGTGGGCTAGGGGAAGACTTCGTTTCTCGTGAGTTCACGCAGATGCATGAGCAGATCATCGCCGAAAGGGAAGCCAACGAATCTCGCTGGATCGACTGCTTTTCCACACCGTCTGCCCGTAAGAGAATGTGGATAGGTATCTTTGTAAACATCTTCAACAATCTCGGGGGCACACCAGTTATCAGTAACTACCAGTCTAGACTGTTTAAAGAGATCGGCTTCACGGGCACAAAGACCCTGTTTTTGTCCGGGTGCTACGGTTTGGCTGGATTTGCCGGTGTTATTACCAACATAACCTTGGTCGCTGATCGGATGGGCCGTAAAGACTCTATGTGTAAGTTGCCCTACCAAGCTCACTCAGTGTCTCAAATCTGACAATATCAGGGATCGGCGCAATCGTCCTCGTGGTCGATTTGGTGATCCTAATGCCTCTAACCAAAATATATACCGGCTCCGAGAATCAAGCTGGGAAAGCGGCTGCCGTAACTTTCATTTTCCTCCATTCATACCCCTACTCCGTCTTCATGTACGGCACCGTATGGGTTTACACGGCGGAGATGTTCCCAACGCGTTTGCGCGCCAAGGGTGTGGCCATCTGCACCTTCTGGGGCCAGGCCTTCCACATCCTGCTCCAGCAAATCGGGCTCAAAGTCTTCGAGGAGATTGGATACCTCTTCTATATTGTCTTCATCGTATGCACGAGCTTTGCAGCACTCATATACTACCTATACCTTCCTGAGACTAAGGGCGCCACGCTAGAGGATATCTCGCGTTTCTTCGGCGACCCAGTCGTGGCCACACTCAACGAAAGCCAGACGCGTATAGCAAAGGTCTTAAATGAGGTTGATAGACACGCAGACACTGGTGATGAAAGTGGCGAGCGGGGTGGGGAGGGTAGAGACGTTCTAATTGACGAGAAAAAGGATTAGAATCACAATTGCGTGGAGTGTAGAGATTGGGCTGCCATTTTGGGTCGTTCCAGACCTGCTTCGATAGTTGTGGATATATGTAGAAAGCCTATTCAAGCCAGTGCAGCTTAGCTGTTTCTGCAGCAGTATCCATCCCGTTTTTGAGACACATCCCGCGTTTCCATGCACCCACCACGCCATACTTCAGGCCTTGGTGTCTCATTGCACACGTTAGCTCCTTGGACACCCTCCGCAAACCACTCCTTTATTTCTATATAAGGTTGGCAAGCCAGTTATCACAGTTCCTCCCCCAATATTTCTCCGATTAATTGCAGCCACTTCTCCGTGTAACGTACGGCAGTTATACGCTTGCGGGATCGCGCCGCGCCATCCCGCGTTCGGACCCCACTGCCCCGCATCTTATCTGGGAAAACAGCTGGAGGGGCAAGTGCTACTGACCCCGCGCCTCATGAAAGACCAACGTTTGCGCGCTATACGAGCTTGTACGAGCATACAGCGGCCCACACGCTTGTGCGAGCTATCCCAATAAGCACGGGATTGGAGATCGTGGGCCCACGAGATGACGCTCCCGTTACTGGATGATGGCATGCGTTGATCGAAGCAAATTAGCAAGGCGTGGTGGATCATGGGAATAGCGGGGGAGATGGTGGGTATATAAACAAGTGTTATGGACGTGGATTTGTCTTGGAGGAGGATATATATATCCGAGGGGGTTCCTACGCGTTCTACCCATTCTACGTTCGATATATATAATCTAGTTTTCTAATATCCGGTAACGTCCCGTTTATGGAGCCATGTCACCATCACTTGTGGCCAACGCTGAAGCTGTCGCTCCCGCACAAAGCGGTATGATAAAGGAGCCCTTAAAAGTGTCTGGTGCGCTGCCACCAGACTATTTCGAAGTAACCTCTATTATTGGGCGAGAGTATCCAACTGTACAGCTTTCGGAGCTGATTAATTCTTCTCGGCGCGATGAATATATCAGAGACCTAGCAATTACAGGTACGTGGAGCTCCTACTTGGCCTCTGCAAGGCCATGAATTTGTGCAGTGGAGAAACCACAACAGTTGCTGACACAAGCTGCAGTGTCTGAAAGAGGCGTTGTGTTTTTCCGGAATCAGAAGGACCTCACAGTCGAAATGCAGAAGGAATTTATTGATCTTCTTGGGAGGCTCTCTGGGAAGCCAAAATCCTCCGGCATCCACATCCACCCCCTTCTTGAAGGCAAGCGTGATGTGGGCATAAATGATGCTGGCGACGTCGACGACCACATCTCTGTTGTTTCATCCAAGCTAAGCCGCAAGCTCCATCTCGCCTCCCGCTACAACTTTGCCAGCAAAGGTTGGCACTCTGAGTAATTTTTTCCTGTCTTTTAAACAATCTAAAGCTAACCTTTCAAGTATGACCTTTGAGCACGTCCCTTCTGACTACGCCATTCTGAAAATGCGCAAAGTTCCCCCCACCGGCGGCGACACCATCTGGGCTTCCGGCTATGAGATGTACGACCGCCTCTCCGCTCCCTATCAGCGTTTTGTAGAGGGCTTGACCGCCAAACACGCCAATCCAGACTTCCAGGCTGCCGCTGCCCGCGTCGGCTTTGAAATCCACCCGGGTCCACGCGGTGCCCCTGAGAACGTCGGCCAAGACCTAATCGCTAACCATCCGGTCGTGAGGACAAACCCAGTGACGGGCTGGAAGAGCATCTACGGAGCACTAAACCAGATTGAGCAGTTGAATGAGCTAGCACCGCAGGAAAGCCAAGAAGTTCTGAGGTATTTGGGGCAGTTGTTGACGAATAATCATGATTTGCAATGCCGGTTTAAGTGGGGTGTTGATGATGTGGCTATTGTAAGTTTTTTGTTTCGTGAGTATGAGTGAATGGCGCTGACGAGCTGTATTATAGTGGGATAACAGAAGCTCCTTCCATACTGGGACGCCTGATGTTGATGTTAACCATATTAGGACGGGGAATCGGGCGGTTAGTATGGGTGAAGTTCCATATCTGGATCCAATGTCAACGTCAAGACGAGAAGCTCTCGGTGAGGCGGAGTAGGGACACTTACTGGGTATCTAATTGTGAATCGTATTTTTTGGCATTTAGTTGAATCATAAATATATTGCCATACAGTATTGATATATTTATAACATTTGGATTTTTCAGAACATATTATATTTCGTTTAAAAGCCCCCCCATTTTTATATAATATATTTGCCCTCAGCCCAAATATTTCTGATGTTATTATTGATATTTAGCTCCTTCTAGAATTACTATGTAGAGCTTCTGCAATGATGCCGGACTTGCGCGGACTAATGCACTTGGTGTCTCAGATGGGTCCCACAAACTGCAGGAACTAATGTCATTAAAATAGCTTCTAACGTTCAATCCGAACACCCAACAGAAACTATCATGCGAAAGCTGCTTCAATGCAGTCCCACAGCTTTTATTTAGTCTCACAACTGCAGTAGCCACCTGGAATTATATATGACAGGCGGAATATGTGCCCTTTTATTTATTTTGCTGCCGCCGCCAACTCACCAACTTAGCAATTTAGCAGAACGGCATTTGCAAACAACGCATACGTATCTGCATTAAGCACCGCTAGTTCCGAGGTCAGCGCCGTCGCTGCAGCATACCCATACCCATTATCCTTGGCGGGCGGGGAGAACACGGCTGGAACGTGCGTGAACTCGTGGATAGTCGTCGTCGCCTCATCCTGGTTGTGGCACACGTCCGTCAGCGGCGGTAACGCCGTGTAATACGCTGGGCAGTTGACAACAGTGCTTGAGGCGCCCAAAGTATAGGCCACCACATTGTCATTGCAGTACGCCTGCGGATCGATGCAATAGTATGACACGGACCCGCTGTTAGCTGAGGAGCACTCCTTTGCCACGGCCGTCAGGCGTGCCGACACTGTTGCGCGTATCGTCGCGTCTGTCGTCTTGAAATATTCGTTGAAGCGGGCGGCGGAACCGGAACTAGCAGCTGTCGCTGCAGCGGTGGCAAGCTTTGCGCAGTTTGCCAGTGCCGTGTTCATGGCAGCC
>JPJW01002355.1:0-63910 GCA_000750755.1 Pseudogymnoascus sp. VKM F-4513 (FW-928)
TCCCTCCCGCCCATTGGTGCTCGGGTCAAGAGGTTGTAGTGGTGGGACATTCAATCTGGTGGTTATCAGAAAGGGAGAACAGTCTTATCATATAATTATATATCAATATTTGAGAATGACATACACATGGCTTGTCTCCCTTTTTCACACCACAGCATTTGCCAGTGGGACATTCGACGAGAGCAAGGCATGGGAGGCCGGGACAGGCTGAGCAGGTGAGTGGTTTAGGGCAGTCGATCTAGAAGGTATTCATATTATCAATTAGTTGATATGTTTCATTTTATATGTGGCGTAAATATATATGTGTTTGGTAAGGATTAGATGGCGACATACACAAGGTGCATCTCCCTCCTCTACACCACAGCACTTGCCCACGGGGCACTGGACAATGGCATCGCAGGGACCCCCAGGGCACGCCGAGCAAGCTAGGCCAGTCTGACGCTCAGTGAGTGGTGATGCCAAGATGGCAAGGGCGCTAGCGACCATGAGGATGAGTGAAGAACGCATAATGTTCTAATCGACGAATATAGTTGTAAATAAATCTATAAGAAAGGCGTTTCGAAGATAAGAGGACACCTGTAAGCACCGGGGATTTTATCCTAGACACGTTGCCATTATGATATTACCGTCCAATCCTTTCAAGTATATCACGTGACTGCATATATTGCTGTACGTCGGCGTTTCAGTAAACGAGGTTCCGACCTGCCGCGCATCTTGCACGAGACCCTGAAGCATTTAGTTTCTCCAGGAGAAGGACCGCCGCCAACCAGTACTCGGACTAACAAACCACGCAACGACCACAATGGAGCTCCAGGATGCGCAGAAGCTGGTGCTCAGCTACATGAATGAGGCGGCGGACCAGTTCCAGAAGGTGCCGGGCTCGGCGATGCTGATCCGCTACGTGAGGTCGAGCTACCAGAATGATCCGGTTCGCTCGGCCATCGAGCTTATCCTCGTGGTTTTCTTCGTGAGGTACCTGCTGGCGCCCAGCTACTCGACGCACCGTCAGAACTTCGTCACGCTGTCTGAGGAGGTATGTTTGAGCTCTGAACTGAGAAGGGGGGAGTGCTGACGGCGAGGATAGGAGATTGATGATTTGGTAGACGAGTGGACCCCTGAGCCGCTCGTGGCGCCCTTGACGCCGTTTGAGGAGAATGTGCAGGAGAAGCTGCCGGTTATTGTTGGGTATGCACTCCCCCACGATGCTATGGCAGGTAGCTTGGACTAACGCCGCGTGTTAGCATGTCGGGACCGAAATCGAAGCTCGCCAACGGCCGCACCGTCACCAACCTCGCGTCATACAACTACTACAACCTCGTGGCCAACGAACATATCAAAGAGAAGGCAATTGAGACGCTCCGCACCTACGGCGTGGGGCCCTGTGGACCGCCTCAATTCTACGGTACTCAGGATGTGCACATGAAGACTGAGGCGGATGTCGCTTCGCATCTGGGTACTGAGTCGTGTATCGTGTATGCCCAGTCTTTCTCTACGATCTCGAGTGTGATCCCTGCGTTCAGCAAGAGAGGTGACATCATTGTCGCTGATAAGGCGTGCAACTATGCTATCAGGAAGGGACTGCAGATTTGCCGCAGCACGATCAGGTGGTACGAGCATAATGATATGGAGGATTTGGAGAGGGTGCTGCAGAGGGTTGTCAAGGAGCAGTCGAAGAAGCCGCTTACCAGACGCTTCATTGTTACCGAGGGTCTCTTCGAGACAGTCGGTGACTGCGTCAATCTGCCTAAAGTTGTAAGTCTAGCAATATTACTTATCCCAGTCTCCAAGTCCGTGCTAACAACGCCCCAAGGTCGAACTCCGCCTCCGCTACAAATTCCGCCTCATCCTCGACGAGACATGGTCTTTCGGCGTCCTCGGCCGCACTGGCCGCGGTGTCACGGAAGCCCAAAATGTCGACCCCTCCTCTGTCGACATGATCGTCGGTTCCCTGTCTGGTCCCCTCTGCGCCGGTGGCGGTTTCTGCGCTGGCTCCTCCGACATCGTCGAGCACCAACGTATCAGCGCCGCAGCGTACACCTTCTCCGCCGCCCTCCCAGCTATGATGGCCACCACCGCCAGCGAGGCGCTGACGATGCTCCAGACGATGCCAGAGATCCTGGCTGGGTGTCGTGAGAACATCAAGGCTATGCGTGCGCAACTTGATCCGAGGAGCGATTGGATCACTGTGACGAGCGCGGTGGATAACCCGATGGTGTTGTGTGTGCTCAAGCCGGATGTGGTGAATACGAGGCGGCTGAGCTCGGATGACCAGGACCGCTTGCTGCAGGAGTGTGTGGACGAGGTAAGCTCTAATTTTCCATATTCCTGGCGTTTCTCGTATTGCTTTCTCGGAAGGGGATGATTGCTAACGCCGATAGTGCCTTGCGAATGGCGTCCTCATCACCCGCCTCAAGGCTATGCCTGTTGCGCCGGCCAGCACAGCCAAGGAGCAGGGGTGGCAGCTACAGCCCGCGCTGAAGGTGTGCGTCACGACGGGTCTGACGAAGAAAGAGACCGAGAAGGCTGGTGTGGTGATCCGCCACGCGGTCACGAAGGTGATGACGCGGAAGGCGAACAGTAAGCTGGGCGTGCCCCCTGCTGCTTAAATGATGCGGAGGTGGGGATGGGGAGTATTGTATAGATTATTATGAGCTCTATCGGGAGGCGGATGGATATTATATACAGGGGGCTGTACGGGCTACACGAAGATGCATTATTATAGATGGGGATTATGGGGGGACTTAGCACGATGGCGATAGCTATGTTTAATGTCTAATCAAGGGTTATCCTACACTGAAGTCTGCTGGATATGAGTGAGGTGCAGTGTCCTATTCTACCGTCAGCGTTGGCCAGCAATCTGGCATCACCTTGGAGGTCAAGCACATGATTAGCTACACGTGATAATTCTGGACCTACCCGCGTTCCGTACAGGCCCGAGTTGCGTCTATTGATAAAGCTCGCAGCCCAGGCCTCCCGTACCTGTTTCCCCTGACTAAAAGGGAACATCAGGTCGAGGCCTGGCCCTAGAAAACCTGTTGAAACGACGGTGGATAATACTTGCTTGAAAAGTACTCCGAATGCGGTATCTTCAGTGGGCTATGCACCTGAGCGGAGATGTGTGGGACGGGGAAGTACAGTACAACACCGCCCTGTTTACCGTAGTAGATACAGTACAGACCAGCCACCGGATTTCACGAGCTTGCTGGGTTGCTGGCAAGGAGCTGGAGGGGAAAGTCGTCGTGGCCTGGCTGACTTAGGGCAAGGATTGGCGAAAGATCAGCGGGGTAAGAGATCGTGGGAATTTGCTTGGCGATGGCAAAAAAGCTTGGCTGTGTGGTAGGGCAGACGCCCACCAAATTCGGTGATTGTGATTGTTAATGCCCCTTCTTCACGTATGGTATATTCCAACAATTTTTATAGCATGCATCCACAGAATGTAAATATCTGCACTGAATCCCTGGAAGCCCCTTTGGAAACCCCTACGGCTTGGGGCGTGGTGGTTCTTATCACGTGGAGACGGACTTGGCGTTCGCTGATATTTGTTCTGGACCGAAAAGAGAAGCGGCGAAGGGCAACATGACTCGTTACCATACAATCATGATGTTGGTTGAGAAGTTTCCCTTCTTTCTTCCCTGCCAGGTACCCGCACGACAACACCCAATGAGCTCTTGGTGAATGGTGCCCTAGACCCCTAGGGTTTCACCACCTCTGAGGATGGGCGTGGAAGGGTCCTCTCAGTATCCTCCCAGTATCCTCCCATGGTCTATGAGTGGATGAATTGGCTGTCGTCCCAAGGGATACCCTTCTGTGGTGCACTACAGCTTGTCACAAACTGAGCTGCTGCGTTGTCACTCGCGGAACCACGAACTTGGGCTTCTTGGTAGCGACGATAGTCTCGAAACGCCGAGCATTCTGTATGTCAATTAGACGCTCTGCCCCGGCTATTCTGTCTCTTCCCTCGGGTCTTGGTGGCTCTTTTCTTTCTCCCCGGACTTTTTGCCGGTGATAGTCGTGTATTCTTGTAAGAGTCCAGACCGGCGGCACAAGTCCTCGTTGTCCCTATGGCCCGGATCTTCCTGTGCCTGTCCCGTCGTCTCCACCTGCTCTCC
Source organism: Pseudogymnoascus sp. VKM F-4513 (FW-928) (assembly GCA_000750755.1). NCBI lineage: Eukaryota > Fungi > Ascomycota > Leotiomycetes > Thelebolales > Thelebolaceae > Pseudogymnoascus > Pseudogymnoascus sp. VKM F-4513 (FW-928). The sequence continues at coordinate 4,110 of JPJW01002355.1, forward strand.
ACCTATATCACTACTGTACCCAAGTACGGGTACATAATATATCGCCATTCCACGGTGTACGTGGGCCATCTAGGACGTTGCCGCTGTCGCTCCCCCACTGAAAACTCAATGTTTTGTTCGATTTTGCAACTAAAAATTGAGGCAGTTTTCTCTTTGTGTGCTATAGTATGACTGTGGTGGGTCAAAGGGCAGGGCCAGACCGCTGCTCTCTATTCCGTATTTGAAGCCTTCCCTCCCCCCAGCTCGCGCTGATTCTTTCCTCTTCGTCACACTTTCATTTTGCAAACGCCCACCGACCACGCAAGCCCTTTTTCTTGTAGTCTGCGACTCGCCCATTAAAGCCTCTGGAGGATATTCAATTCTTTTCGATAACCTCCTATCCATTCCTTTCAGTCGCAACTACAAAGCTAGTCTTGTACAAATCGCTCCTGCTTCGGATCAGCCAAAAGGTCTCTCCTTCATTTTAAATCGTCAATCGCGCCTGTGGCTGCTTCGATTATCACATTCTCTCGCTTCAGCAAATCTGAATATATAGACATCTAGAGGTATGTCTTTACTTTTCTTATCATGCTTTTATCAAGCTTCTCTGGGCCAAAATCTCATCGTGGCGATTTCCATATGTTTTATTTGGTTATGGTCGTGTGAGACCAGCCGGCTCATGAGTATCGTGCCTGCTTCATGGTCGGTTCTGCCGGATAACTTGGGGGTGGATTTTCAACACAGTCAGGCCAGAGAGCGAGCCATAACTTTTTTTAAATTCCCAATAAATTTCATCACATGGCCTCAGTATTCCAAGGATTTTTGATCTCTTTGCTCCCAAACCCCAGCTTTTAAATTCCAGGCAGTCCTCATATTAAACTCCAAACCTACCATAATCTTACTGACAATTGTTCCGAATAGTCAATACCTTTTCCCAAACAAAATCACATCCGTCAAATTCTCACCATGAAGACTTCTACTCTTTCACTCGCGGCCATCTCGCTGCTCCAGCTTGCTGTTGCGCAACCGCATAGTAAGTAAATCCACTTTTTAAATCCTTCGGCCCCGTGGAGGCGCCATTCAAGGGTCAGCTCCTAACGTGCTGCAGGACGCCATGCCCACGAGGCTTTCCATGCCAAGAAGGACGTGACTGTCCGTGACGACTCCAGCGTTGCTCGTGTCATTGTCTACGTTGACCAGAATGGCAACGCTGTCTCTACCAGCACCCAGCTGCCTGCCGCTCAGACTGAGGCCCCAGTTGCCCCAGCTGCTCCTTCCCCAACCCCCGAGGCTGCTGCACCAATCGTGGCTGATAAGGCGGTTGACACGAACCCATCGTCGGCATCGTCTGAGAGCGCTCCGTCCCCCTCTGCGTCGTCCGGCTCTGACTCGTCCGCGCCATCCACTGGTGGCTACGGTCTCACTTACAGCCCATACAACAAGGATGGCAGCTGCAAGACCGCTGACCAGGTCCTGATGGACTTCGGTGGATTCGGAAGCGGTTACTCTACCGTCCGCACTTACGGCATTGACTGCGACACCGTCTCGACTGTGGTCGCTGCTGCCAAGGCCCACGGCATGAAGGTTTTCCAGGGTATCTTCGATATCGCTGATATCGCAGGATCTGTCAAGGAGATCGTTTCCGCTGTTAACGGCGACTGGTCGACCATTCACACCATCTCCGTTGGTAACGAGCTTGTCAACAGCGGAAAGTCTTCCGCATCCGCTGTCGTTGACGCCATGAGCGCCGCTCGCAAGCAGCTTAGAGCCGCCGGTTACAACGGACCCGTCGTCACCTGTGATACTCTCGTCGCCACTCTTGCCAACCCAAGCCTGTGTGACAATGCCGACTACTGCGCCGTCAACAGCCACCCCTTCTTCGACCCCAACACCGATGCCACCAGCGCTGGCAAGTTTCTGACCACCTCCATTGAGAGCCTCAAGTCCAAGCTCGCGGACAGCGCCCAAAACATTGTCATCACCGAGACCGGCTGGCCATCCAAGGGAAGCACCAATGGCCTTGCTATCCCATCGTCGTCGAACCAGAAGGCCGCTATCTCGGCTATCAAGTCGGCATTCGAGTCCGCCCCAGACAACGTCATGCTCTTCAACCCATACAACATGATGTGGAAGACCAGCACTGCTGACCAGTTTGAGGCTGAGCAGTGGTGGGGTTTCCTCGGCGAGTGCCCATCTGGCTAGATTCGCACTCCCGTTCATGGAATCGTACTCGGGGCTGTATGGTTTATTCTTGGTTGCTTTTTTAGAAAGGTGATGGCGGGAATATCATTAACCCTGAGGCCTGTTGTCTTCTTACCCCCTGGGATAGGGATGGATGGACGTTTCTCAAATTCTTATTCTTAAACCCTTTTTTACTTTTTTTCTTCTCCGCCTCTTCGGAGGCGTGAGAGTTCACTTCTGTGTATATACCTATTGTGCGTGCACGGAGGGCTGTTGATATAGTTGTGTTGGTGGGTGGCTTGAAAGTTTAAAAATGATTTACACGAAATAAAGATAAATATATGATTACAAAGGAGTCTAGTATATTTCCCTACTTGCATATTCGTCACATGTGTAGAGATGTAAGATTAATTAATCTCTCGATTTTCTAACATACATCGCGGACACTGAGAGGCTGCGATACCTCGTAGCAACGTAGCGAGCCTAATGTTACAGTTTAAGGGCAACCCTCCAAGACTATCTTGGTCCCAATCCTACGTGAGCATCCCAGATCCCCCAAAATCCTCCCAATCCTCCCAATCCAAAACGCCATATCAAAACATTCATCGACCCCCCCCCAATTAAACACCCTCTCCTACTTAATTGCAACTGAAGTCTCACCCGTAGATCTTGACCTTCAGGTTTTCCTGTCCCTGGAGCTCCTCCCTCTCCTTTATCTCATTCTCCTTCGTCTGCTCAGCGTGCAGCGCCTCGAGCTTCAACCTCTCCAGCTCCATAACCTTCTTGCCATCAGTAGCACCAAACATCCTGTCGTAGATCTTTTCCGTACCCTTATCCATCTGCTTGACCCACTCCCCAATCGCTAGCTCCTTCAGCCTCTTTATCTCATCCGCGCGCCTCTCCTCATCTTCCACATCTCTCTTCCTCTTCTCCTTGGCCTCCTCCGCCAGATCCCTATCTCTATCCGCACGCTTCTGAGCAAGTAACTCTGCAGCCTTCGCCTTAGCGGCGAGGTACTTCAGACTATGACCCAGCACAGGCGCTCCGCTTGGCACCCTTGGAACATCCAGTGGTGGCGCCGTGAAGAAAAGAACCCGATCATTCTCGTCGCGGTGGAACTGTTCGCGGATGTCGGATGGAATACTCGCATTCGCGATGTCGCTGAGGTGGTACACCTCTACCGAGCGCGGAGGGTTGTACGCGTTGGCGTGCGAGCTAGCAGGAGGTGCAGCGTATGAGCGAGGTTGGGGGACTGAGCGCGCGTAGCCGCTGTCGTAGTTAGTGAGGGGGTTGGGGGTGCCGGCGTGCTGGAGAACAGGCGCGTGGACGGTCTGGGGGGCGTGAGTTGCAGCGTAGTTAGTGTGGCTTGCGGATGGTGTGAATGATGGAGTTTGAGGTGGAGCTACATCAGCGCTGGCGTGGGAGGAGTACGATGAATGCTGGTGGAGTTGGGGGGCTGGAGAGGCCGAAGGGCGAACGGCAGAGAACTGCTGGCCGTATGAGTTGAGAGTTTGTTGCGCCGGGGCTGGAGATGGCGCTGTCTGTGGCATGTTGCCCATTGGAGTGTCACTTTGGCCGTAAGTTGTCGCGCGTTCGGTAGTAATAGAGCGACGGACAGGCTCCACTGGACGAGGAGGTGGAGGGGATGGTGTTGGCTCTGGAGGAGGTGATTCCTGTTGTGGTGTTAGAAAAATGTCTAGGAAGTTGAATCACCAAAAACTCACATTAGCCTCGCGGGGTCGCTTGTGAACTGCACCAACAATCGGTGGGGCATTGGCCGCACCCCAAGTTGGCTTTGGAAGAGCGTCGTCTTCTTTTGCGTCCTCGCGGAGTAAGTGCTTGATCGGGCTAGGAACCTTCTTCATCTTCCTGGGTACATCGAAGAGATCCATCTCGTAATCCTTCTCACGCACTTCGTCTGGTACGCAACTTGCCCAGGTCTTTATCTTGTTGAGTTTGAATTTGTCCTCATTGTATCTCGCCTCGCAGACGTATACCTCCTTGTCTGGTGGAAATCCACGTGGGCGGCCCTTATTGAACCTCGTAAAAAACATGACAAAACAGCGGTCGACAACCTCATCGATGTGGTGGTCGCGATACTGTCCAGTCTTCACAACCTCATTCTCAAAGAAGTGCTTTTCATATCGATGAACAGTTTGTTCTGGGCGATAATACCAACAGGCATTGATCCACTTTTGTCCTTCTGGATCCTGCCAAGTGCGGTATATTTGAGCCACAATTGGCTTTGTGAGATCATTGGGGTTCTGGAGATGGACCCAGTCACCAACCTTCCAGATCTCACCATTGTGGAGGATTTCAGGTAGAGGAAGCCTGCCATCTTCATCGACATAAGCACTATCTGGCTTCGTTTTCTCCTGTTCTGCAAGAATTCGGGCCTCTCTCTGCAAGTCGGCGGCGCACATGTACACCTCGCTATCCTCAAGATTGTATTCTTTGGCGTTATCGAACATGAGCTCCAGATCTTTCATGACAGCATCAACCGAGTTGTACTTCTTGCGCTTAGCCTTCCTCTTGATCATGTCCAGCGCAATTGGGTTCTTAATCTCTTGATAGTACTCGGGAAACAGGGTCTTGTCGGGTGGTTTTTCGAAATGTAGAACCTTGAGGTCTCCTTTCTCGTCCTTGAATTTTCTGAGTCCCTTAAGTATGGTATTGATACGCGCTTCCATTGGCGTGTGGACCTTCGGTGGCCTTCCTCTCTTCTTGTGGGCATCCGCGTCATCCTTGGAACCATCTTCAACCTTGCCACCCTCACGCTTGGTGATGGCAGCAGATGAGCGGGGGCCCTTGCGTCGTCTCCTGCGGGCTCCCTCATCGTCGGAGTCATCAACGTCATCTTCCTCATCCTCATCTTCGTCTTCATCGTCGCGGTCATCCTCGGCCTGCTCGTCTTCGCTTTGTCCTTCCATGTCTGGTTGTGGAGGTGGCGAGTCCTCTACATCGGGGATTTCGCCAAGGTCGGGATATTCTGCATCTTCTGCAGATATAATGTTCTGATCCACGAGCTTGGCTAGCTCGAGTTTAACCATCTCCCTGAGTTTAAGGGCATCGCCGTAGGCTTCGGCCGAGGGTCGGTTGTAGACTTGTGCGTTGTGGGAGATATAGGCAAAATCCCTGACGTATTCTTTCCAATTCGAGTACAGCTTCTTTAATATTTTGCTCTATGACCATTGTTAGTACGCAAAGAGATTGCGGGGCTGATAGAGGAGCGTACCCTGATTGTGCTGAAAGCAACGGGATCCTTGATGATTTCGTGGTAATCAGGAAGGAATCTCTTGTTTACAATGCGCTGAAATACCGATGTAATTTCGCGGTCGCTAGGAAGCAGTTAGCAAAGGTTTAAACCTTTAAATGTTTAAATAATCCGGCAATGGACTGTGGTAGTTCTCACTTCTCGTCCTTTGCCTCAGTAAGGTGATCAACAATGCCCTTCATGATTTCATAGTCTCTCTTCGATACTCCACCAGAGCCGGACGTCGACGCCGTGGAGTCATTCTTCATAACTGTATCCTCTTGTACATCACCCTCCTCATGAGGCAGAGGCGGTTGCGACATCTTTGCGTTTTATGGCAGTGTTGCGACTGTGCAGTAGCCTCACGACTTGTGGTTTGCGACGCGATCCATCACTCACCACCCAGAATCCCAGTAGCGCGTATCACGGAACATCCCGAGATCCGTCCCAATGTGGCTCAACAACTCGATACTATCAATTTATCAAATGGAGAGTTGTAAAAGCTTTATCGCATAATGTGAATTCAATTAAACGGTTATTCGATGCCTGTGCAGTTACATTGAGTTGCAACAGTTCGAAATTCAAGAATCTATCTGTTGAAAACGATGGTACTAGGGCAGTGCAGCGTTCTCATATGCTGTCCTAAATATTTTTAAAAGAGTCAGTCTGTCCTAAAGATTACGAGGACCATCTCCTTTAGTAGTCATTGTATATGCCCTCCTTTTACTTTGCAAGCCATTCCCCATGTCCTTGTTGTGTCAGTTACCTTTTATGGTCCCTGGGTTGGCAGTTATTCCGTTGCCGTTTGTGATTCCCAGGTAATTCCCATGCCAGCTTCTCTTTATATCCCCAGGCGCTACCCAGGCTACTGTTCCAATGACCCCCTATGCAAACCTTATGCACTTGCTTGTAACCCTCCCCTTTGTGACAATAATTACGCACCGCAAAAACTTATGCGAGTGCGTAAATCGCACAAAAAGCATCAAAGATGGGCTTCCATGGCTATGGAGGCAGTGAGCTAGATCACTCCGATTGCATCTTCTCTCCATGCTCAGCTTGCAAAAATCAGTTTGAGCAACAGCAGCCATCGGTCCGATCTGGCAACGCCTACTCAAGCACAACCAGCAACCCGGATGGCATCTGGTCACGTGCCAATGTCTTTGGGAATGAGAATAATGACAGCAACGAGGCCAACCGTGAGCCCAACACCGATTATGTGGCTGATAATACCGAGGGCCTGTCAGGAGATTTCCACGGTCTCTCCCTCTCGGAGGAGGATCGCACCTTGCGCGACGAAATGCGCCAATCTGGCTTCCGCATCCCATCAGTCTCCGATGACCCGGCTCTCAGCTATCAACTTGGCGACCAGAACCTTAGTGAAGATCCTGGATATCAATACCAGAACCAGTACCAGCCAGATGATGGCCGTATCCGCCTCTCTGACGTGGATCCTGGATTTCAACACCAGAACCAGTATCAGCAAGACGATGGCCGTGTCCGCCTCTCCGACGAAGATCTTGGATTTCAATACCAGAGCAAGTATCAACAAAATGATGGCCGTGTCCGCCTCTCTGACGAAGATCGCGCCTTGCGTGATGAAATGCGCAGATCTGGATTCCGCATCCCTTCGGTCTCCGATGACCCAGCTTTCAGCCGCCCAGATGATAGCCAGAATCGCGGCGGCTTTGTCGAGTTTCAAGCCCAGGGCCAGTACCAGGAAGATAACCATGACAATATGCCCTCCACTGGCAACCTCTCTTCCCGGTTCTCCACATCCTACAACGAGAATACCAATCATTGTCGAGTATGCCAACCCAATTCAGGAGCACCTTGCAGTCACACCACGTATGAGGGGGTGGTAAGCGACGCTATCGATGATATAGCCCCATGGGCTTCTGAGCATCCCACCAATGAAGAAACCCTTCGTCGCGCGCTGCACAATAGGGAGTTGGCTCATCGCAGCTCTCAGGAGTCCGCCCAAAACCCTCAAGCTTCAACTCAGCCAGGAACCTCGTCACAGGGGGAGACTGGTCATCTTGGGGTTCGTACGAACAGACCGACTCGACAGGATAGATCCGGGATGCACCATGATGGGATTGATGACTGGGAGCCGGCCACTGGGCGACGCCTTCCTGACGGCCCCAGGGGCCAGGCCGAGGACCAGAACAGCCGCCAGAGACGAAACAGGGCCTGGGCAGCCGAACTGATCAGGAGGAGAAGGCTGAGGCGTGCTTTCAGACAAGGCCACTGGTGAATAAAACGCCATGATGGGAGCTGCCTGGGAAAAGTTATCACGGTGAAGGAAGGAAGGTTCGATTGTTGCTTCTCGACCTCATGACTGCTCCTCGGACAACAGCGACGACGGCCAAGACTATAGTGAGAGTTTCTGACAAAGTGAGATATGAGAGATCTGGATTCGTTACCGTTGTATAGCTAAGCTTTTACCATACCACGGCTATAGCTAGGAATCGAACGATTTGTTGTCCCTCGACTGTGGAAATGTGACCTGGACCTCTCTTGAATGCACAGCGTGACGTTTGCAGCTAATGTGATAGATTCAAACCCTTAATCATTCTACTGGAATGATGTTTGTTCAAAGGTATGTTGACTCGGTGGTAGCTCACCACATTCTGGTGTTCAAAGAAGTTGCTTCATTGATTCACAGGATTGGGACGCGATCCTACGGATATAGTGGCACGCGCACGGGCCCCTTGGTGAACCCCCACACAAACATGACGCTGTGTCAGCGGCGGGGTTCTCCATGCGGAGCGGGCACCAGCAGGAGCTCCGTTTCCATTGTCCGATGAGCTTATATAAACCCACGGCAATTCCTGGAGCAGCGGGGCATTAGATTACTTTTCATATTCACCAATCCAGAACGAAAAATGTCGGCCTGTATTTTCTGCAAGATCATCAAGGGTAGCTATCATATCATCTTTCGCGAAGATGGATGCTATAGCTAACTTTACGTAGGGGACATCCCATCTTTCAAGCTGTTTGAGAGTGACAAGGTCCTTGCCTTCCTCGACATCAATCCGCTCAGCCGCGGCCACGCCGTAAGCCCCGCAACGCCACCGGAAGTAGCTCCTATTAACAGTTTATAGCTGGTGATTCCCAAGTTTCACGGCGCGAAGCTCACGGATATCCCAGATGATCAGCTCTCTGAGATCTTGGTAGGCTGAATAAACAAGGAATTGGGTGCGGTTGCTGACCTGTATAGCCCGTCGTGAAGAAGCTTGTCACGGCCACCGGCGCTGTCAATTACAATGTGCTGCAAAACAACGGAAGAATTGCACACCAGGAAGTTGACCATGTAAGATAGATCAGTTGCGATTGAAGAAGAGCTACGCTAACGGATCATATAGGTTCATTTCCACATGGTACGCAGGGTTTCGTTTCACTGTAGCCCAATTACTGATGGAGATATGTATAGATCCCGAAGCCAAACGCCGATGAAGGACTTAAGGTGGGATGGCCTCAACAGAAGACGGACATGGACAAGCTCAAGGAGCTTTTGGCGGAAATTCAAGCGAAGATGTAGAGATTATAACTGCTATATTACGCACACAGATGGCGAGGTAGATAGCGTATACAGACGAATACAAACTGAAGTAAATCATGGACTATTTATTGCTGTACTTATGTGCGCTTCCTTATATTCTTCTAAACTAGACTTCATGAATCGGCGCTCGGGTCCGTGTGGGTGCCCGTGAATATGGTTCTAATATATCCGTCCTCCGAATCCGACAATGTTCAATCAATATCGTTAGATGTTGTTTCAACAGTGGCAACCTTGGATGCTGCAGCTGGAGGGGCGGCTGCTACCTCCGAGGTCTCGGGAACCACGGCCACTGGAGCGGTGGCCTCCTTGGTAGCGTCTGGGTAGAACTGGACTTTACCCCCGGGCTGAATCATTCCAGCACGATCGTAAAATGACCGAGCACGAATATACGGATCAAGCTTCCAGTAGTTCTGCTCGAGGGATGCACCCAAGTCCACACGCTTTTTCCTTGCATCCTCACTAGCCTTGTTCTCGATCCATGCGATTGTGGCTTTTTCGAATTCCTTACCAAGCGCGTCCCTCTCGGACTGGATCTTGTTCTTTGTTTCCACGTCCTTCATCAAGTCGTTCTCGCCAATGACAGGCTCAAGATATTTCAACTCCCAGTCCTCGTCGCCTCCTAGCTCTTTGATGATCTTCGATTTCTCAATGAAAGCTTCCATATCAGCAGTGCTATTCGTAAAGTTTACCTTACTGGCCACAACTGGGTCCAGGAGACCCTTAATAATCTTCCAGATCCCTATATAGCGAGTCAGTAGGCTGATTCTCAATAAAGGAGGGGTTTGGGTACCTTGGAATACCCATGGGGCCTTGTGGATTAATATAACACCTAAGCTTTCTGGGTAATTGGCTTCGAAACAGTTGATCATAAACTTGACCGGAGTATAATCCTGTAAACTAAGTCAGTACTGCCAATTGCTTACTGGCATCAAATACTCACCATATTCGCCAACGAGAAACCAGTCATGTCGAAAACGAGACACTGTATAACGTTAGTAAATACCATGTGCATTGGAATGTAGACTTACAGCAGTTTCTGCCGGCGGTTGAACCACGAATCTTGCAATTTCAATCACATAGATGGTATATCTCTCCAGACTCTCTTCCTCCTGGTCGCCTGCGTGGTGCAGACGTGCTCTTATAAAGCACATGGGCCTACCCAGCTTGTCTACCCCGTGTAAAAAGCTTTTACCCGTTCTAATTTGCTCTAGGAAATCTGTAGCCCGCCTCTTCTTGGCAGGGTCAGTGCTCGTTGAATCCAACAGCATTGACTCTTCTCCGTTAACCAGAATTTCATCGTCGACATGCATCTCCACGGATCGCCAGTGGAATGTCGAGATCATCATGACCAGGGCCTTTTCTACGTCCCATTTCCTTGCACGCAGAAACCTGAGTAGAAGCATATCCGGATTGTCGTGTTTCAACATGCTCCAGAAAGAACTCCTAATAGCTTCGGGAGGTGCGCCCTCTAGAGCATGCGCGAACCTTGATGCAAGAGCATTCTTGTCGTCGCTACTGACAGCCGGTGTATCCTCTGACTCGGACTTCTTTCCAAACCATCCACGCTTCTTCTTCTTCGCCAGTTCGGATGCTGGTACCGATTGCTCTGATAATACCGGGACAATTGTGCCATTGACAGTACTGCTCAGGACCTTCGCCTGCTCCATGTTCAGAACCCCGAATACCTGCAGTGTTGCAATCCATAATTGTTGGAGCTTTTCCTCCTGCTCTGGCGAAAGGTTGCCTATATGCCCGGGTTGGCTAGTTTCTCCCATATCGGCGGAGTTTGTGGAACGTGAGATGTCGCGTGCTTCGGACTGCTGAACCTGGTCGCCCGATTCGATATCGACTTTACCGCTGTGTTTCGGACGGGCAGTGAAGAAGTACACTGAACCACTGATAGCGCCTATTAATATAGCAGCTGTCCAAGTCCCGACCGCGCTTTGAATTGGTTCTGTCTGTGTTGCGTATAATCCAGGAGGATGACTGAAGTACTTCGGTTTATCGTCTCGAGAAGAGTGAGAGAAGGGTCTTGAATGGGTCAAAGGGATCTTCTGCCGTTTCGACTGAGAGAAGTTCGATATGAGGGGTAATTTGTTTTCACGTGTCTGCCAGGAGCTCAATTGTCTCTTGGATGAGAGAGTTGTGGCACCCGGGAATGTCGGGGCTGTGCGTGTATTCTCGCGAAGCACGGATGGGAGATGGCGGCCAAGTTTCTGAACAGAACTTCGGGAATTTTTCCAATCGAGTAGCCTTGCGTGTACAAGAATGCAGTCGGATACTGCTGGCATAGGGGACAGTGCGAACTTGTTCAGGGCGCTCCCGTCAGAAGTTCTGTTGCACAGGTCTAGAAGCAGAGTCGGAATCTTGGAAAGATGTTGTACCTATCCCAAAGCGGGTCAAATTGGGATAGCCAACTACCGATAATATTCCGATGTCCTATGACCGCACGAGGGCACAACTTGCGCGATAAAATAATCAATCTGAGATATTATAATAATTTTTATATATCTATAAATGTACATGGCATATATAGGTAGCAAATTCCCCGATTTCGTAGCTCCCATTTTAGACCCTGATGACGCCTAGTTGGAAGCCAAATTATATGGTTGCGTCGATCTGGTGGGGAAGTTTATCTGGTGGAGGTTAGCCGCGGTATCGAGAACTAATTGACGCGATGGCGCTTTGTTTGGTCTCGTTCCAGAACAAACAAAACGGTCGATATAAACAGACGTCAGAGCGTAGAATCAGCCACACCACCTACGAGCATTTCTAAAGTCACAAACGGACCAATACAAGCAACGATAAAGATGTCGGCGTCAAAAAGCCCACTCGATAGCAGCATAAAACGGTCCAGCTCAGGAACACGTCGTCCCACCTCGCGCCCAACGACCCCTCTTCGCCCCTCCTCAAAATCCTCTTTCCGCGAATCCGGCAGGTCGAGCGTTGGCGGCAATTCTGATGCGCCACTGGAGGTATTCGAGCCCGCATTTGCGGAGTTATCGGACTCGATGGCCGATTTAGAAGCCAATTTTATGCACCTGCAGTTGATGCACGAGAGTCTTTCACGGTTTAGCGAAAGCTTTGCGAGTTTCCTTTACGGGCTGAATATGAATGCGTTTTGCGTGGATTTCCCAGAGGTATGGAATGGAGGGGTGGTGTCTTATCTACGTTGCTAACTTAATAGGCCCCCGTGGCAGATTCGTTTCGTCGGGCTCACCAACAAGCAGAACAACTGAGTAAAAAGAACCATTATGCTTTGCAAAGACTTTCACTAATAGAATATAGACCGATCAACAAACTCAGAACGATTTCAAGGCGATTTTGACGGAGAAACAACCTTCATGTATGATCTAAACTACTGTTCAAAGATTCAACAATTAACGACGTGGATAAAATAGGACTACCGACACATCATTTGTCGACAACCCTCCAACATCATCGAAAGCGACCCCCAAATTCACACCCCCAGTTCCAGCGTCAAGAATAGCTGGCGCGCCCAGTCGTGGTGGAACATCATCAACCGGGAGGGGCGGCATTCCCAGAGCGGGGTATCGGGGTGCTCGTGGTAGTGGTTTGGCGAGGGCTCGCGGAAGTAGCCTTAGATAGGACTATCGAGATAGCAGAAATACCCCAGAAATAATATTTCCAACGAAGGCATAACTTTTATGTGAACACCGTGAGATATGGTGCAGCCGTGGCTCGCGTGACTTCCTGCGGGGGAATGCTGGCGTTGAGTTTGTTATCGCAGCGAGGCGGCTCCCACGTACGAAACATGGCGGGGTTCGTTCTTCATGTTGCCATCTCAACCTCGATAGTCTGTGGCTTGCTCATACTCGTTCGTAGCGGTCCATTGTCTGTTCGCAGCCCGACTGCGGCCTCCGCTTCCTTCTGGGTGTATGGCTCGTCCTTTAGTGCCTTGACTCTGTTACAGTTTGTCAGCAACATTTCAGCTGAGGCTGCGTTATCTGCCATACCTTCTCTTGTGGTTCTTGCCCTTCAAGTGCGTCCTCTGGCTGTTCTCTCCCTCAAACCATTTCGCACATTCGACGCAGTAGAACTGTCCCAGGCCCGGCAAATCCTCCGACGCCTTTGTTGCTTGGTATTGTGCGAGATGCTTGGATGATAGGAGGTCGGACTTGACTTGGTCAAGATCTCTATTAGAACATGGTGGTTAGCATACTTCAAATATAGGCATTTTGCAGTTGTGCATGGGCGGTATTATCACCGTGCACCGCAAAAATAAAATGGGCTCTCATACCTCGTGTGCCTCCTCGTCTTCGTCCTGGTCTTCTTGTTCTCGACACCCATGATTGCTGCCTTGTCTGATGAGGTATCGCGGGGGTTGCAGGGTGCGCGTGTGGTGGTGATCGCAATGATTTGGTGATTTGGTCTCCAGGACACAAAATTTCCGTTATACTCGAATAAGGTTGAGATATGTTCGGGGCTAAACCGGATTAGGCGGTTCACCACGTCTCCAGACCAAACTGCATTTTTCGCGCCCCACCTTTGCCGAAACCCACTCCCAAGCCGAGGGAAGAAAGGAAAATATGCCCGCGAGATGGCAAAGTAGCACCGGGACCGAAGGTACTGACTATGCATGCGCAGAATGAAGCCTAAGACATTCTCGAAGAGCTATCGGGCACGCCGGTTGTCATATTTTAGGGGTGAGGGGGGAAATGGGGGATCAAGAAGATGGTATACTAAAATGCATGCTATATCAAAACACGAAGAGCCAATATATGATTTGCTTGTTTGGGCGGAGAAAGTGTACTCTAAGACGGCGGTATTTCGGGCTGGCGGAACAATCGCCGCCTGCTGGGCTGGGCCTCCTACTGTATGTGGTCTGTCTCATTGTTTACGGCGTACGGAGAAGCGCTGGAGATATTATCCAGAGCAAGATTTACTGGAGCCGGTTTCGCCCACGCCGGAACCCTGCTTTTTTTGATAGGAATGTACCCCGGAGCAACAGGAGTACTTTGCATGTTACCTGATGCCCAGACTGCCCAGCTACCCAATCCAGCCCGATGCTGTGCAGCGCAGTTGCCGCCACAGAAAGCCGAGGAGATCGAGGCTGACAGCGGCTGTCGACCCCAAATCCCTCAGTAAATCCCAAGTACCGGATGGAGCAGGGTGTACGGGAATAGCACGGTGCAAGCAAGCAAACTGTACTCAGTCCTATGGTATGTCTCAAACTCAGTCGTCGCATGCCAGCCCCACTATAATGTGGAAGCTTTTTCACATGATTATTCCTCTGGAGAAAGGCAGTATTTCATTATTTTTTCATTATTTTTCTTCTAATTCTACTGTGTGGCAGTGTATTAGGGTGTGTGTGCCACTGTAAAGTGTGGTAAACCCTCGAAATGTCTCGTGCAACCAACGGAGAAATAAAAATAAAGGGAGGGCAAAAATGAAGGTATTTTTTATAAAAGACGTATGCAGCATATCCAAATTGATCAATTAGAAACCTGCACCCGGCAGCAATTACGAGTACTCTTACACTACTCGTACCCTTTTCTTACACTCATGTACTCTCAATTGGAGCAACGAATAACCTAGAACAGATTTTCCCTTTGAGTCAACTAACGATGATGTCGTGTTGGATCTGCAGACCTGGTACTCGTACTGTAGAGTAAAGTCTGAGTGGTCTCCAGACCTAAAAGGACGAACGTCATTTGCTCCCACGTTTCATCCACACAACAAATGCAGCACATACAGCCACAACACCCCGCTGACTAATCCGTTTTATGCCAATGTATCCCATGTATCCCATGTATCTCTTGCATACAGAGTACATACCTTGCATATCTGTTCGCCCCATCCAATACCCGTCCAATACGCGCCTGTGCAGATTGTACCCGTCATGGAAGCAACAGCTAATAGCTCGCTCCCCATTGGCTCTCTCGCCCTCGCCCTCCCACCCTCTACGCTGTAAAACCCGCATCAACGGCAACGGCTTGGCTTCGGCGAAAGTCGTAGTAGCCGAGCTTCCAGCGTGATAAGCACTTCTCCTACTCTCCACCCTCATTTTCTTCCTTTCTCCATCAAACACACTCTCTACTCCAGACAACCTCACAATGCTGGCGTCGAGACAACTTCTTGGTGCCGCCCAACGCCGGGCGGTCATCCAGCATGGCATGCGCCGCACAATGGCTACTGCCAGTGATGCGAGCCTTGACCAGAAGGTCACCCAGAACATTCACGAGAAGAACAACTTCATCAACTACAAGAAGATGTCTGAGAACCTCGCCATTGTCCGCGGACGATTGAACAGGCCTCTCACCTACGCCGAGAAGATCCTCTACTCCCATTTGGATGATCCTCACGGACAGGAAATCGAGCGTGGCTCCTCATACCTGAGACTTCGCCCAGATCGTGTTGCTTGCCAGGATGCCACTGCTCAGATGGCCATCCTCCAATTCATGTCCGCCGGCATGCCTTCCGTTGCCAACCCTACCACTGTCCACTGCGACCATCTTATTGAGGCCCAGATTGGTGGTGACAAGGATTTGGCCCGTGCCGTCAGCATCAACAAGGAGGTTTACGACTTCCTTGCCACTGCTTGCGCCAAGTACAACATTGGTTTCTGGAAGCCAGGATCCGGTATCATTCACCAAATTCTCCTCGAGAACTACGCTTTCCCCGGTGGTCTTCTCATCGGTACCGACTCTCACACCCCCAACGCCGGTGGTTTGGGTATGTGCGCCATCGGTGTCGGCGGTGCCGACGCCGTTGATGTCATGGCCAACCTTCCTTGGGAGCTGAAGGCCCCTAAGGTCATTGGTGTTAAGCTTACCGGTCAAATGTCCGGATGGACCTCGCCAAAGGGTTAGTTTGCACGAATTCTTTGTTTTTTGGAGCTTGTACTAATATACGTGGCTACATAGATATCATTCTTAAGGTTGCTGGTATCCTTACCGTCAAGGGTGGAACTGGAGCCATTGTCGAATACCACGGCCCTGGTGTTAACGGTATCTCGTGTACCGGTATGGCCACCATCTGTAACATGGGTGCCGAGATTGGCGCTACCACCTCTCTGTTCCCCTTCAACGACCGCATGTACGATTACCTTTCCGTCACCAAGCGTAAGGACATCGGAGACTTCTCCCGTGCCTACGCCAAGGAGCTGAGGGAGGATGAGGGTGCCGAGTACGATCAGCTCATCGAGATCAACCTGTCTGAGCTCGAGCCCCACGTTAACGGCCCATTCACCCCCGATCTTGCCACCCCCATCTCCAAGTTCTCCGAGGCTGTCAAGGCCAACGGCTGGCCCGAGGAGCTTAAGGTTGGTCTGATCGGTTCTTGCACCAACTCCTCTTACGAGGATATGTCTCGCGCGGCCTCCATCGCTCGCGACGCTCTCGACCACGGCATCAAGGCCAAGTCCCTGTTCACCGTCACCCCCGGTTCCGAGCAGATTCGCGCCACCATTGAGCGTGATGGACAGCTTGCCACTCTTGAGGAGTTCGGCGGTATGGTTTTGGCCAACGCCTGCGGCCCCTGCATTGGCCAGTGGGACCGTAAGGACGTCAAGAAGGGTGAGGCTAACTCCATCATCTCGTCTTACAACCGTAACTTCACTGGACGTAACGATGCCAACCCCGCTACCCACGCCTTCGTCACTTCGCCCGATCTCGTCGTCGCCATGACCATCGCCGGAAGCCTCCACTTCAACCCCCTCACCGACAAGCTTGTCGGCAAGGACGGCAAGGAGTTCCTCCTCGCACCTCCCTCTGGTAACGGTCTTCCCGAGAGCGGAAGCTTCGACCCAGGACAGAACACCTACCAGGCACCACCTGCTGAGCGCAGCGCCGTCAGCGTTGCCGTGTCCCCAACCAGCGACCGTCTCCAGCTCCTCGAGCCATTCAAGGCCTGGGACGGAAAGGATGCCAACGGCCTGCCAATTCTCATCAAGTGCCACGGCAAGACCACCACTGACCACATCTCCATGGCCGGCCCTTGGCTCAAGTACCGTGGACATCTCGACAACATCTCCAACAACATGCTTATCGGTGCCATCAACTCTGCTAACGGTGAGGCCAACAAGGTCCAGAACTACACCACCGGTGAGTGGGATGCTGTCCCAGCCACTGCCAGAGATTACAAGTCCAAGAACATTCCTTGGGTTGTTATCGGTGACTGGAACTACGGAGAGGGTTCTTCCCGTGAGCACGCTGCTCTCGAGCCTAGACACTTGGGTGGACTTGCTATTATCACCAGGTCGTTCGCCCGTATCCACGAGACCAACTTGAAGAAGCAGGGTATGCTTCCTCTTACCTTCGCTAACCCAGAGGATTACGACAAGATCAACCCCGAGGACAAGGTCAGTTACAGTGAAATCCCATTAAAATATAAATTGCTAACCATTAATCTTAGGTCGATCTTCTGTGCACCGAGCTCGAGGTTGGCAAGCCCCTCACCATGAAGGTCCACCCCAAGGACGGCAAGACCTTCGAGGTCAAGCTTGCCCACACATACAACGCTCCTCAAGTCGAGTGGTTCAAGAACGGTAGCGCTTTGAACACCATGGCCAAGGCCAACGCCGGCAAGGCATAGATCAAAAGATTGTAGATGGGTGTTTGAGCGTTGTTGGTACCAGTGTAGTTGTCCATGTTGAATGCGTTTTCTTAGTCCATACCTCCGTGTTAGAGACTTCATGTCTTCGTCTCAATATTCTATTGAGTGCACGACCACCAGCATCAACTAGTTATTTCCTCAAATGTATAATGTTCGATTAACGGGTTTCAACTGATATATCTGCTGGAATAATATGCGTGACGACTTGTGATGTGTGTAGAATTAATGTGCCTGCTCTGTGCTTTCAATATTTGCAGCGGTTGGTATTAATATAAGTTCCCCCCTTAGTCGTTTGGTATATTATCTGTGGTTGAGTCCCCTGATTCTCTGTCATCAAGCGAGGCTATCGAATTAGCGGGTGTTGTGTTACTGGGAAACGTACAAAACTTTTGAGGACAACTCCATCGCAGATCATTAAAACAACACTCTAATGCAGCGATAGATTGACACGATGTATCGACAGTCCCAGAGGAATTGATTTTCACTACTTTATAAGGCAGCGAAAGCCCCAATCCGGCTGACTTGGCGCCTTTCGCCTCCTCCGATCCTCCAACCGCTGCCATGCCCTCCATGGCGTCCATGTTTCCGCAGTTCAACCTGGCCCGGACACGATCATATGTGTTCCGCCTGCCCTTGTTCACGCGCCTGATCATAACCCTCATTATCGCGTTTTGGGTTGTCAGCATCCAGTCGGTGTGGGATGTACGGGCCTGGGGATCCTTGATACCGCAGGAGACTGGCATTGCTACATGTAAGGACTCCTCTGTCGCGACACCCCCCCTTTCTGGCGCATCACTGACATGCTACACTGCAGTATACCGGACGAATACATTTCCTCTTATACATGCCGGCCTCTTCCATGCCTTCCTGAACGTTATTGCGCTTGTCCCGCTGTTGGAACGATTTGAGACAGAGCATGGGACCCTGACGTCCCTCCTTTTGTTTTTTGGACGTGAGTTGCCAGAGATCCGACCCGGAACCATCACAACTGACGACTGTTATAGCATTGTCGACTATTCCAGCCATTATATATGTTGTTTTGGAGCGAGGCGTGTTGCGAGGGAATACTGCAGTCCTTGGCGCAAGGTATATTCATCGTTTTGCGCTTTCATAGCTCTGTGCTAATACAAGCTGCAGTTTATGGGTGTTCCTACTCCTCGGGATGGAGGCGATCAAGACATACCGGGCGAACCCTCATTTCAAGGTTGGCACCGTCCAAGTACCGACGTGGACGACTCCTTTGGTGCTCGCCGTCTTCATTAGCTTCCTGATCAAAAACACGAGCTTCCTCGGGCATCTCTGCGGAATTGCAGTGGGGTATCTTTGTAAGTACCCTCCCTCTCCTACTCAGTGCTCCGCTAATAGTATAAAGTTGGTCTTGGATACTTGAAGTTCCTCGCCCCGCCCGAAAAGATTCTCCGATGGGTTGAAGGGAAGATGAACCTCCTTGGGCGGCTGCCACACTATGTTTCTGTTGATCAGAAGACATACGGGAGATTCGGCGTCCTTCCGGTCTCCACGCCAGACCCAGAGTCTGGAATCCAAATGAGTTATTTGGGAAGCACTCAACGGTTGGGTCCTTAGGCACCGTTTCCCATGGTTTTAGAGCATAAATCGGTTGTATGATATGATTGGGAGGGGTGTATATAATGGAGGGTTGTCATGAAGGGCAGCTTTAACCCGAAGGGCGATATAAAACGCATGGCAAGTATTATAATGAAGAACATTTATTCGCTTCCTCTTGTAATGATTCCGCAAAGCCCATGGGTCAATTGAGAAGTAGATGTTGGCAAATGAAGCTGTCCAATTCCTCCCTATAATTCAACTTACCGCTGCGAGGTATGGGTCTTATATGAAGACACGTAGTATCTAAACTGAAGACCAAGATGGTCTATAAACGTTCATCTGCATGTATTGTTTCTACAGGCCCCCAACCTTTTGAAGGCATTCGGGTCGCACGAAAAGTGTCAACTGGTGGAAGCTCTTTGGCGATAAGGATCGAACAATCGTCGGTGGCTTGCGGGGGCTTGTGCTAAGGCGATCGCTTCCCTACCGCGTCGTGTACCTAGAGCCGCTGTACCTGAGCCTTGCCAACACGAACCACCGCACCCAACCAGCTCGATGAGCCTTCGAGCCCGATATGGCTCTGATATGTAAGTATTCCTGGTTATGATCTCAGCTGTGTGCAATTCTGACTTTCCGTAGCTCCGGGTGTTCTGTTGCGCGGCGACGGGCGACTCCTTAAGCTTCCACCATACATCTCCTTCTTTTGTATCCTGGTGGGTGTCACCTGGCTGCTGCTCCTGCCATTGAACGACTACTCGCGCAATACATACATATCCGAAAATGCCCTCCTACCTGGGCAAGTCCATACCTACTTTTCGGGTAGCGACCAGAATATTTTCCGGGGTTTCAAGCAAGAGGTCGATGCCTTGACCGAGTCAAGCAATGCAGAGTATGGACCTGGGTTCACCTTGGCGATGTTTACAGCTAAACTGATATGATTAGGATCAATGATAAACTAGAAGGCTTCTTTCAAGCTGCCGGACTGAAAACTGCACGCCAACGTTTCGAGTATACGTCGGCTGGGAACCGACATCATGGAGAGAATCTATATGCGATACTACATGCTCCTCGAGGAGACGCAACAGAGGCTATTGTCCTTGTCGGAGCTTGGAGAAACATGGAAGGGGATCTCAACAGAAGCGGGGTTGCCCTTGTGTTGACTCTCGCGAGATATTTCAAGAGATGGTCTTTGTGGTCAAAGGACATCATATTCCTGATCACCCCAGACAGTCGAGCAGGACCACAAGCATGGGTGGACGCATATCATGACGCACATTTGTCACCAGGCATTGATGCCTTACCCCTGAAAGGCGGTGCTCTGCAAGGAGCCCTTGCGGTCGATTACCCTTTCGACCACCGCTTTGAGTCTCTGCATATCGTGTACGACGGCGTGAACGGTCAACTTCCCAATCTTGACCTCTTCAATACCATCACGAACATTGCCACTGGCCAAATGGGGATAGGGATTTCCCTTCAGCAGATGTGGTCACACACTGACGACTACCAAGACCGCCTACAAACAATGTTAAGAGGCATGCTACGGCAAGGGCTTGGTCACGCGTCAGGGGCTCACAGCTGCTTTATACCTTATCACGTCGATGCGGTGACATTACAGCCCTTTGGTGACGGCTGGCAAGATGAAATGGCTATGGGTAGAGTGGTTGAAAGTACTTTCCGCAGCTTGAACAACCTACTGGAGCACCTGCACCAGAGCTTCTTCTTTTACTTGCTTATGCATTCTAGGAGGTTTGTCAGCATTGGCACCTATCTACCAAGTGCCATGCTTGTGGCGGTAAATTTCACCATTATGGCTATCTCGCTTTGGGTACAAAGTGGCCGAAAGGATAAGAAGTCCCTTGAGAAAGTTGATGCTGCCAAATCCAAGGTGGGTAAAGGCATTGTCCCTTACCAAGAATCGAATGTAAAAGAGCGGCATCTCTTTCTCCCAATGGTTGTTGTTGGGACTGCTCAATTTCTCGGGGTGATTCCCATGTATCTATTCAACCACAGCAACGAAGCAGTACGTCCCTCCTTACCCCCTTTACGAACTCATACTTACAAACTGGCAGATGCTCCCATATGTTTTCGGGGGATTTTCAGCATTCAACGTCGCCTTGCCCGTCGTATTTTCAGGGGTAATCACGAATTATTTCAAGCCAACGCACCAGCAGTATCAGCTCATGAAGTCATTCTCTCTGCTACTTTTGGGGATGTTCCTGTCTTCTTTAGCTACGCTTAACTTCTCGCTCGCCCTTCTGGTCGGACTGCTTGCGTCGCCATTAACATATGTGCAGCCTCTCGCTAAGAAGCCCTTGATAGCAGTTGCGGTCGTAGTCCTCATCAATCTCCTAGCCCCTACTGTGGTTCTATGCATCGGCAGTTCATATTGGGCGCTCTCGATCAAAGAGATTCTGACCGAGGCTGCGTTTGGCTATGATGTGTGGGGTATGACCACCCAATTTGTTGTGTGGTTCGTCTGGTGGCCCGCATGGATAGTCGGTGCAGTTGTGGTTCTTGGGAAACCGACGGATGTATGAACGCTCTATGTAGAAATCTCAATAGTCTCTGTACGATGAAGTGATGGAAATAATTAAAAGCAGCCAAAGCATATATCATTCCTGCCTCGGTCTAACTCCTTGTTGGGACGCAAATGCCTATTATGCGCTGCAACTGCTAATGTACAACCGTTGCCAAGCTCCCAGACGCCCAGCATGTCTCCATTGCCATTCTAAGCTGCCCAGACATCCTGCCCTTTGGATTCAATCCAGTTCCCAAGTTCATTAACGCTTGTATCCCATTCCTGAAGTCGCAACCTCATGCCCTCAATCTGCTTCATATCCAGAACCTTCGGCTGCACCCAGTTGATACGTGCAACTTCGTCAACCTGGTCTATGCTGCCCCTCAGCAGTCCCAAGCTCAAGGCCTTCATGATTAGGTGCTCGATCTCATCAGGTCGAACCTTGGTCTCCTCGGCGATCCTGTTGAACGACATGGCCCGATCATGTGGAGGCCTGCGGAAGACGGCCTCGGTCAGAGCAGAAAGGTAAATCTTCTGCCTCAACCCCTCCTTGTGCGTTGACAGTAACTTATTCTCGGCAATGTGGCCTGCCAAGACGTCATACGCAGCCAAATCTCCTCTGTTGAACGCAAACAACAGCTTCACCAACCAAGCGTCCTCGTCTACTAGAGAGTCCAGAATAGGATGCAGAAGTAGTTCTCCGAAATTGTATATCGAGGTTGAGATAAGGGCAGCAATGCTCAAGTCATATGCGCGGTTCCGCCTTTCCGTAGGTGTGAGATCGGCCAGGTCGATACACGCAAGGTATAATAAGGCGTTTCGGTAATACGAAGCGAAATCTAGTTTTGCCTGATCTGTGTGTTAGCTAGTATTCTCGTTGCGGCATGAACTGCATAGGGCTCACTTGGTAGTAATCAGCGTTAACGCGATAGAACGCCGCATGGACGATGGTTTCCACAGAGTCGAAGTGGTCTAGAATCCTCTCTGCGTTATCAAGATCTGCTCTGGACCCGCTGAGATCCTGTAGTTCGAGTTTAACCGTTGCAACCGCAACAATGGCGTAGACGTATGCATCCTGGGATTTTGGGCTGTTGACCTTCGCCGCAACAGAATTCAGGAAAGACAGGCGTTCTTGGCTATCTAGTAAACATATGGTCAGTAAATGAAGGTCAGAGGAAGTCCGAAGTCATTACCTCTGCACTGGGTGGCAGCATTGAGTGCCAGGGTAACAAGTCTGAGTTGGTTGATCTTATCGGCGAAAGTGAGGATGAATGTCTTATAAAAGGCAAGTCTTTGAGGTCCGCTCTCCGGGCTGTTGAAAAACTCAACAAGTGCATCGGTCAACTGATGCCATAGCTTCCTCTCCCAGTAATCTTCAAAGGAGATGAAGAGATGTTGAAGCTCCGCCGGGGCCGCGTCTCGTTGCTCAGCCAGAAAATCAGGGATCGTGTCGATATTCATGGCGGTGCCGCAACGATGTACACCTCTGTTGATTACGATATTGAAATGTCAGGATGAAGTAATTCAGACTGCGGTTGTTTCTTTTTGATTCTTGACTGAGATGTTTCGTTGATGTTTGTTTGGCCTGAGCCGCAAGAACCCAAGCTATACCTTGGAGCTTCGCTTGGGGTAGGCGGCAATGTAGACGCAGACGCCGATGCCGACGCGAGAAGCGAATCAAGCGCTAGTGCTCCAGACAACCATCAATCCGCCAGCCAATTCCAACAACATCAGATACCAACCCTGATTTCTCCGCTACAATGAAGTCCTGCAGTCCGTCCAGTACGGCTGCTCTTCGGGCTGCAGCTCGGCCGAAAAGCTACATCAGTCCAATTGCGTCCCGGAGCGTCTCCGACATCTCAATCACCAGAACCGGAAAGCCCATCCTCAAGGTCCAGGGTGGAAGGTAAATACAGCCATTGACCCTTATATTGACCAATGCTGACTTATTTTACTAGGTCCTCTCTTGGAGGTATACTCCCCGAGATTCCTAATGCCAATTGGCTTCCGACTAACATCGATTTTCAGGCCACACTGCGACCGTATTTGGCGCCACCGGTTTTCTTGGACGATACATTGTGAACAGACTTGGTGCGTCGCCAACAGATGAACATACCACTTGATCATGATTGCTAACGAAGGCTCATACAGCAAGGCAAGGATGTACGGTTATCATTCCATACCGGGAGGAAATGGCGAAGCGCCACCTGAAGGTTACCGGTGACTTGGGCCGCGTTATTTTTATGGTATACGATCTAGAGCTGCAAAAATTGTACTTGCCGCTAACCAATGGCTGCAGGAGTACGATCTCCGAAACACAGAGTCTCTCGAGGAGAGTGTCAGGCATTCCGATATTGTCTACAATTTGGTCGGCCGATCATACCCAACGAAGTATGGGGCATCTCTAAGAACACTTGGGATAACTACACAATGCTAATTTATTTGTAGGAACTTTGATTTGGAGGATGTTCACGTCGAAGGCGCAGAGAGAATTGCAGATGCCGTAGCAAAATACGACGTTGATCGATTTGTCCACGTCTCATCCTACAATGCAGATGCCAACTCCACATCGGAATTCTATAGAACCAAGGTCAGCTTCTGACTTCACATACACCTGGATTGCGTTAACGAAGGTTCTAGGCCCGAGGAGAGTCCGTTGTCCGTTCTATCTTCCCGGAAACAACTATTGTCAGGCCTGCCCCAATGTTTGGATTCGAAGACCGTCTTCTCCACAAGCTTGCTGGCGTAACCAATCTCCTCACCTCTAATAACATGGAGGAGCGTTACAAGCCAGTTCACGTATGATTTATCCCACTGCACCATATCCATAGGTATAGGCACTAACTTATACTTAGGTTATTGATGTCGGGCATGCTCTAGAGAAAATGTTGAATGACGACAGTACAGCTTCACAGACCTATGAACTATTTGGGCCAAAGGACTACTCCACAGCCGAGATTGCGGAATTGGTGGACAAAGAAATTCACAAGCACCGCAGGCACATCAACTTGCCCAAGTCCATACTAAAGCCAGCAGCGACAATCCTGAACAAAGCGCTTTGGTGGCCCGTTCTGTCTGGCGACGAAATAGAGAGGGAATTTATCGATCAGCACATCGACCAAACAGCAAAGACATTCAAGGACCTGGACATCGAGCCTGCTGATCTCGCGAACTTGACCTTCCACTACCTAGTACGTTTCTTGACCCTTGCTCTAATACAATTCTCTAACCGCCAAATAGCAATCGTACCGCAGCGCTGCTTTCTATGATCTTCCACCTGCCACAGAGCGTGAGAAGCGTGAGGAGAAAAAGTATTTGCACGTTCTTGACGATCAGTAGAAGTCATTTGACCTTGATATTGCTATCGTATGTAGACTTGAGATTTGTATATAGAATTAGTCGTGTTTATATCAACTGGAATCACTCGTAACGTGAAATGTGCACTATCCCGTCGTTTTATAATGGTGCGGAAAGGTCATGGTGAGGCGACAGATTGGCTCGCCCCCATCGTTTGTGTATCAACACATTTTACCAAGCGATTTAGTGTCGGCTATCCACCCGTCATCACACTTTTGCGCTGACGTCGAAATCAACAACTGATATAAATTTCGAGACTTGAATTGCGCCCACAGGTCACGTAGTAGACTGAAAAATAGAGCTTAGACAAAGTAGCTCGTCCATCCCGTGCTGAAATTCCATGGCGAATTGGCCAAACAAATCACTGGTTCTATTTCGGATACACTAAACGAGCGCCACAGAGGGGACATTCAGGATGAACGAAATTCAAGATGACGATTCCGACATTCCGTTAGTATAATAATCTACATGCTAATCCGGGCTTTGTTAACTGACAGAAATGAAGCATGTTGTCGGGGTCCGCCCTTGAAGCGCTGAAGGAGTTTTATGCAGATCGTGATGCAAAGGAGAAAGAGCTCGAAAACTTGAAGGCGAAGAAAAACACAGGAGATATCATAACAATGGACACTTTCACGGAAAACTGGAATGATTCTCAGTTTTGGGTTTGTTCACCTCCAAATCCTCCCACAAATCGTGCATTCATGACTAATGTACGAAGTATTCGCAAGAAACTGCTGATGTCTTTGCCCGGGAGCTCCTCGCCAAGTGTGATAACAAATCAACAATTGCTGTCATCTCAGCTCCAAGTGCCTTTGTGCAGTTGAAAAATATCATTGTTAGTAGCACTGCAGCCGTGGATCCAGTCAGTGTCAACATCTAACACGTGCAGGCCTCCACATCGATGACAGCCGACAAAATTCCAGAGATATATCTTCTTGAATTTGATGAGCGATTTAGCATCTTCCCCGAGTTCGTTTTCTACGACTACAAGTACCCTCTTAAACTTCCACGTAAGTGAATCTGTTCACCTTATCGGGAGGCGGTTCTAACTAAGCACAGCATCAATGAAAGGCTCCATAGACCACATCATATGCGATCCTCCCTTCCTCAGTGAAGATTGCCAAACCAAGGGTGATTAAACAGCTACCCCTAACTATTTGAGAGGGGATACTGACTCTGATGAAGCTGCCTTGACTGCTCGATGGCTTTCTAAGCCCTCGGGGGTTTCCCAAAGCCTAACCACCTCAGACCCAGCATCACGAGTGATAGTTTGTACTGGGGAGCGAATGAATTCTCTAGTCAATAAGCTATACGGGCCACTGGGAGTTCATACAACGGATTTTGAACCAGTGCACGCGAAAGGGCTGAGCAATGAATTCTATTGCTATGCGAACTTCGAGTGTTCTACCTGGAAGTGGAGAGACTAAATCGCCTTTCCACAGCTGTAGACAGTACACCTTTATATATTTAAAGTAGAATCTGACTCCCATGAAAAATCCGTTAGTCGACCTATGATGAACTCCTGCCAAATATACTCCACCGTCTGTTTCCGAGACTGCCTACGCCAAAGACCGAATAATGTAGAATAAAAGAAAGGCCTCGGCTCCCAAAACGTGAGACTCAGATGCCATAGTGACTTTATGATCATCAAACTTGAACCACTGTTCAAATCAGTAATGCTATAGGTCGTCCAAATGATGCACACATACCTGGTTTCCCACCCTTGAATATGAAATATAATGGCCTAGGCGTGTTAATTTCGAGACCAAACCTTGTTTTTTCTCGCAACTCACCAGAATTCAGCTTGCCGACATGCACTACAACACTAAGAAGGTCATAGGTACAGGATCTTGCCAATTCGAAGTTCTCGCTGGTATCCTGAGTTCTTGCTCGATTCGTGTACGGCAGCATATTAAGCTGGAGCGGGAACTGCACTTTCAAGTGTATCTTCGCGCTCGTACGAAGGCTCTTGTGGTGTTCGAACCTCTTTGTGGTACTCCGTTAACTCTGACAACGTTTTTCGGTGATTAACACGACTCACCTTGAACTGAATGCAGAGCACATTTGGTAAATTCTTGATGCTTAGCTGCTTCCTTGCTTCTTGTGGGCTATCACAACTGCGGCAAGAATATTCGCATCTTTCGGGTTGCATGTACTCCACATCAAGACACCGTTGAAGTGTCAATGGCTGAGACCAACCATGGCTACTCTCTCCGCTATTGTTACCTTGTCTCTTTGCTATACTATCAATGGCTAGACTGAGATCCAAGAATGGCTCCACGGAAGTCGTCACCACGCCGCAGTTCTGGCACGTCAATGTGCTCTGGAATTTACCGTAGAACGTCTGGTGAACGATGCAATCGCAGTTGCTCGTTAAGTGTGAGGCATTAGAGGCATTCGCCCCTGTGGGGGAAGTATGTCGCTCCTGTCGATTGGTCCTATGAAGTTCTTCCGCAAGGAACTGGAAGTATTCGTGGGCATCGTGTTCATCGTACCCGGCGAGCTCCGAAAAGGCCGCTTGCTGGCAAAGCCACGAATCGGACAGCATCTTGGAAGCAACATAGCTGGATGTAGTCTCTTCGGAGTAAAAGGCCTGGAAAAGTTCATCCATGCCGCAGCTTAAGCAGTTGTCCTGTGTGCACTGTCCTACTTGGTGTCCATCACGGAGGTAAAAGTTTCTGAGAAGAGGATTGTGCACAAAACTTTGCAGGATAACGCTCATAAAGCAAGTACTTCCCATATTAAAAATCCCACGAAGCCCGGTGGCACGGCATGGCGCGGCAGTCGTATTTATAGACATGTACGCTGTGTCGTCTTTCGCCGGATCTGTGAAAGGCTCATCTCGTTTTCGTTTTCGACCTGCGATGAATCAATACGGCCGTATCTTGGCTCTGGGGGTGTATGTGCGAGTTACTTGAAAACGAGCCGGTGCCAATTTTACGGAGTCTCAATTCCTCCAAGGTAGGGTCCCAGACAAAATCATCGCACATCTGGCAAAAAAGGCCGCCGCTCCTCGAGTCCACATCTGGGCAGTGTTAGCAATTGATTAACCCTCGTCGAATAATAGTCCCACAAAACATATGGGCTTTTAGTTTCCCATGCTTTAGTCGGTCTTTAGCGGTGGTTGTGGTCGGGCATTGAAGGCAAAGGTAGTTCGGTATGAGGGATGTGACTGGGCGTTTGTCCACGGATTTGGAGGTTTGGGGTATTATTGGAGTGTTGTCGAAGATGACGCGAAGTAGCATCTTATAGTGCTGAATAGTATTCGTTGTTACATCTTGGCTTTTTGTGAGAAGCCGTTGAATGTGTTCTGAATTTGAAGTTAGCAAATGGACCTGTGCAGTTTCCAGCACCAATGTGGTGATCCTACCACAGCCGTAAACGGGAATCCCGGGATTCGGATCTTTTGTTTTGTTAGGTTTGGGTGATGCAGGTGTCATAGGTCGGGATCCTGCCATCGACAAGGAAGAGCAGCTACTTCATGGGATTTGGCAACAACGGGTCCGTCTTGTGCGACTAAACTGATAATTAAGAACATGAATTCGGTAGCCGCGCGAAAGTTGAGCGAGGCCTTTCGGAGTAAACGTTGTTCCGTTATCAGTGGCTTGATTGTGGGGTGCCGAGGTTGTCCCCCAGCACGTCAATGTTCCCAGGCTAAGAAGGTATATAAGGTCTCCCATGCAACTTACAAAGCATCTTAGCTAGGCACAACTTTCTTGCGCCGTGATAGCATTCGCAATGGCAACTCAACTCTTGCAGCTCCCCGAAGTGACAAGACTCAGTTCCCGTGTCATCCGAATTCTAGGTGGCAATCCAGGAAAGGTGAGTGCTTCGATTGTATCCGCTAATGGCAACGATCTGATAACAAGTGCAAGTTTACGCTCCAAGGTATATATCTATCTCCATTTCGTTTAGTCGGCAATTAACACATGTTGGCAAGGAACCAACACGTATATCGTTGGAACGGGCCAACAAAGGGTTTTAATAGACACGGGCGAAGGACGCCCATCATGGATCAAAGCCATCCAGACTGTTCTTCTTGCCGAGAATGCAACAATAAGTAGCACTCTGATCAGTCACTGGCACGGTGACCATGTAGGAGGCATAAAGCAACTCCGCGAAACGTACCCGGCGGTGAAGGTCCACAAGCATCGGCCAGATGATGGTCAGCTGAATATCTCAGATGGCGAAGTATTCAAGGTGGAGGGAGCAACCCTACGCGCTGTGTACTCGCCAGGTCACACCCAAGATCATATGGCTCTTATTCTGGAAGAGGAGGATGCCATGTTCACGGCGGATAATGTTTTGGGGCATGGCACTGCGGTCTTCGAGGACCTCTCAAGTTATATAACCAGCCTTAAAAAGATGGATACTATGTTTAACGGTCGAGCATACCCAGGGCATGGAGATGTCATCGATAATGGTAGAGCAAAAATCTCCGAGTACATCCGCCACAGACAACAACGAGAAGATCAAGTTCTTCAAGTCCTAAGGTCACCAAACCCATCAGAAAAGGAGGGCAGTTCTGAGCAGAAGTCCGGCTGGGAAAGCATGGAAATTGTGAAAGTGGTATACAAGGATGTGCCGGAACACTTGCACCTCCCGGCTCATGGGGGTGTCATGCAAGTTTTGTATAAATTACAAGACGAAGACAAGGTCGTCCAGGACAAGCCAAGTGGAACCTGGAGAACACTAGAAAAGGCTGCCTTGTGAGAATGGAATATATCCCTGGCGTCTCCGCATTGTGCTCTATGCACTATAAAATTCCATCCTTTGCAACCAAGTATTTCAAATCTTTTATGCCTATATAATTACAGTAGCATTAACGCCGATTACATTGTATACCCACCAAACCCTGCTGCCATCATTGAAGTAATTTCTCTGTCTTCCCGTCAAGTCTCTGAGTCGAAAATGCGCAAAACTTGTCCTTAATTGCAACGACTTCGTAAGTGCCTTCTTGGGATGCTAGCACGGTTTTACTATGCTCAAATGAGATATCGTGCTTTGTCTCCAACACCTGAGACTTATGACCTTTTCGTGCGTTTGTGCTTCTGGTATATGTAAATTCAAAAGGCGGCGTGCCCCAAAACTCGAAGAGGATCTGCGCCTGCCCGCCTTCATGGATATCAACTGAAACCTGCCTGCCTTTACTAATCTTGACGCTTGGCATCTCGTGGATCGTTTTGGTGATTCCAATCGTTGCCTTGCATTCACTAGCCCGATCCGAGATGGAAGTGATGGTGAAGTTACCGGGCTTTTCTGCAATGCGTCTAAAATTCGTACTTGAGGATTTGGCTTTCCTTTGAACGTCGCCAAAATTGTAGTAAATATCAAAAGGCGGCGTGCCTGACAATGTGTATGAGATCCGGTCCCCAACACAATAATCCACTTTAGGTTCGAGCGCATATATGGTCGGGACATCGAATACCTGCACTTGAACCTTGGGGGCTCCATATTCTAGTTTTGTTTGACAGCCACGCGAATCGCGGACCTTACGCACACTCAAATGATGGGCCCCGAGCGATAACACCCTATGAGGGATACGGAAATCGTAGTGGTTGGAGTCGATATTCGCAAGCTTTACCGTTTCAGGTCTGGAACTGCTTTGGTGCTTGATATCGATCTCCAGGTAGAACGGAGGTAGGCCGTGCAATTCGATCGGAATGACTTCATCCCCAGATTCTTCTTCTTTGCAGTATTTGTAAGACTGGCCTGGTTTCACAAATGTGGCCAGGGGTTTTGGGTTCACGGTTTGCTGAACTACCAATGCAGTGTGCTTTTTGGAGTCATGATCGTAAGCATTATCAGAAAGCTCACTGAAGTCGTATGTCTGAGAGCCGGCTTTGCTCGTATCCATCGGAATGGTTACGCTGCCCAAGGCGGCATCTATTTCTTTGACATTGACGGACTGCGACCCACGATCAGGCTTGTGGTGATGCTGGTACTTGAGATGGTACGGCGGGGATCCTTCATACGTGTTAAAAACAGTTTCAAATGTTTAAAGTGTCTTGCTTACCGGAGAGCTTAACTTCCATTGCGTCCACATCACCCTCGCAAACCTCTCTTTTCACGTATCTATTGCCCTGCTGCTGGATACCCGAGCTGTCCGAAATTCTGAGCTGTGGTCTAGCAAGCCAGTTCACCTCAAACAAGGAGGCTGGCTCATCAACTGTGCCAGGGCATTGTCTATCATGGACGCTTTCGAGTTTGTAGATACCGCGTCCATTGATTTGAATATGGTCATTGCTTCGCTGTTTCACGACCTTCTCGACCTTTGACGTGTCATTCAGGTTGCGGTACGTGATCGTCCAGGGAGCTTCGCCCTCCAATCGAAGAGGCAAATCGACGATTTTATCCTCTAACGTCATTACGGACCTCCTAGACTCAATCTGAGCCCAGGATGCCTTCGGACGCTGTCGTCGGACGTTAATTCTAATCTCGTCATTCAGGAAGATTTTGCAGCCTGTTTTGTCTTGTGCGCTCGCAAGAGCAAGAGAATAGTCCCCGCCTCGCGTAAGTGGGTCTGTAGTGATCGTATACTGGTACGCGTTTATGTCTGGAACTTTATGCTTCTTTCGCTTCCCACCGTAAGCCAGCTCATATTCAAGAGTGAAAGGAGGCTCGCCAGATAATAAGACTTTAGTTTGCACTGGCTCATCAATGCAAGCCACGACTTGGTCAAAGCTGACAAAATATGCGGATGCGGGTGGCTTCACGTCTTGCTCAAGGGTGAGCTCAGACGAAACTATCGGGTGGTCCTTGTACACAGCATCATCGATGCTTGTAAAGCGGTAAGTGAAGTGGCCAGCCTCCCTAGGTTTGAGCTCTAGCTGATGTCTCGAGCCATCAATTTGGATCTGCTGGCGATCAACACTTTTACCTTGTTCAACTTCATATCTGACCACGAATGGCGGGGTACCACTCAGGTCCATATCCACCATGATCCCAATTGAATTGTCGGCGCATTTATCGTGGATATCTTCCGATGAAATTGCTAAGTTTGGTTTCGGTGGGTTCATGAGTAGGACCGACGACGGTTCTCGGATTTCACCGTCACAGTGTTGGCTCGAGATGCTCAGAAGGGTATAAAGACCAGGCTTATGAATTGTGGGCCATTGGCGTGAAGACTTTGTAGTAAATTCTACAACAGTAGACTCGCTGCCGTGATCGCCATTCGCAGCAAGGGTATCAATAGGAGAAAATCGATAGGTAATCGCATGGCCGTATTCTTCTGAGGGTCCACCTGAAGAGCTGATCTTGATAGGAAACTCTGCGGAGCGTCCACTAGCAACTCGTAGCTGGCTGCCAGATACGGCCAAATCTAGCTGCGCAATAGGTCGCTCGTGAACCGTGAATGCATGTTCAAGGTGGGTGCCCTTAGGATGGATAGTTTCGCTTTCCTCTCCTCGAGCTGAAAAGTTTGCTATGTTGCCAGTGGCATCGTGTATTTCATCAATCGAATATAGCCAGCGCCCAGAGGACGCCATAGATTCATTGAGCCGCACACTTATTGAATGCAATCCGCCCCAAGACATATCTTCCTCATAAGAAGCACCAAAGGTCGAGGCACGAGTTGCGCCTAAAAGAGGCGACACCAAATCTTCAGGCTGAAGGCTTTGGAAGTGGAAACTTTCATCCATTTCATTAATTCGTCGGCTGTATACGATTTTCAACGGAGGAGTACCAGTAACTTGGATTGTTAAATCGGAAAGGTCGCCGATACATTTGTTTGCCAGAGAAGGCTGAATCACTGCTTTGGGGCAGAGAACAACCAGTGTATCAGACATTCGCCGTTGGACCTCCAGATTTGACTTCTCCATAACGGTCTGCAACCTGTACAGGCCCGGCTTTTTGACGGCATAGTCGAGCGTCAGCGTCTCGGAGTCTCTAGGGCGCCGTTTCTCCGCCTGTTTCTTGAGAGCCTGTAATTCCTTGTGGTTAATAATTATAGACTCGTTTTTGCTGGTATCAAAGTCCAAACGGAGAAGTTCGATACAGACGGGATCGGTCTGATTTAGTCGGATGGGTAATTTCACAATCGAATTCTTATTTTCGATGCAAAATGGGTGGCCGTCTGGATTCAGCGTCACAGAACTATCATCAAGTAAGCAAATGCAGTGGGACGAGGAGTCGATGCTGGACGAACCCTTCAGGCAATATATTGATGATCTGCTTGCCCATGATTAGGGAAGAGTTGTGCAAAATGCTAGCTGGCTTCACACGGTTTTCGGATATGGATAGCTCGCGATCGTAGAGATGCCGGGCCACAACAGCCAGTCCGGCTTCAATTGGTATCTTTGACAAGTCGTCAGTCAATGAATATTGTCAGATGGGGTCCTCTACTCACTGGAACTCTGAACATCAGCATTCCATTCACGATGGCGTGGATCAAAAATATCCCAGTTGTGGCCGTACTGGACCATTCTAGCCAGGGTATCCGCAATTCTGGAAGTCCATATAAAACGATCCCGTCTAAAGCAACCCATTTTATAAAAAGCCAGAACGACTCAGCCTCATCTTCGACGAGGTTTGACCAATCGTAAAGGCGCCATGCTAATAGAGCGATATACAAAGCGCAGACATAGAGCCTTTGGCTAGGTGCATCTAGCACCGTAAGAGGTATTAAGGGTTGAGATGTTGTCGTTGGGGGTCTGGCTGAGCGAGATATAGCTTGTAACGGAATTCGAGACCCTTCTCCTCCAGATGAGGGTATCTTTGAAGCTGTTCGCTTCTGGCTTTCTGGAGTCGAAGGGTATGAGGACCTAAGACGAGGAGTTCCGTTCATGGCATAGTCTTGCGAGGGGTCTTTTGAGGTCCAAAGGGACACTCAGTCCAAGCTATTCGAAGGTGGCAGAAAGCACAGTATAAACTGTATGTTGCAAAGGTATCATGAGAATATCTTTGCTCCGATGGTGTTTGTTGGCGGCGCTTTGTGATGTTGACGTTTTTTTATTTCAAATAGATCGGTACCGCAAGCAACAGTAGACGCGCCGACAGACGCGGCGACAGCAAAACGATCAGGGTGGTCTGTGCTCCGCCAGGCACGTACTCACTTAACCTTCCACCAACACGTGCTTTATATTTAATAAAGGTCCAATATACCCATAATTACTCTTACATCTATGAGGACTTATGGTTTTTTTCGGGGGCCATTAGTCAATCGATACATTATGGTCAATCACGATCAATTTGAATGAATATGTCTGGCCGGTCCAAGTTGAGTAACTCAAACTCACAAGTTCCTCGACGGTCAGCTCGCCACAAGACTGGTGAACGGACAACACCAGCCCCAGAATTCGAGGCCGAAAAGAACGCAGCAACTCACAATGCTAGCACTTACTCCGAGCCTCCACACTTGGAAGGGAAAGAGGACGTAGCATGTGAAGCCAGAGCCCCAAAACTTGCGGATAACCCTCATAACCAAAAGCCCAAAAGGGTGTCCAAGCGCCCCCAGACCTCAAGGTGTCATATAGACGACCCTCTGGATTTTATTACGAAAGCAACAACAAAATCAGACCTTGACAAGTGGAAAGGGTGGTGCGAGGTTGAATCGGAGCCTGTATGTAATCTTCTGTCTTGATCTTCGGGATTGTCGTATTATGCTCCAAGGGGACTTGTTCACTATACTTACGACTCAATCAGGCTTTCTTCAATGTAATTCTTCGGCACCTCGGTGTGACTGGCGTCAAGGTCCAGGAAGTATTTAGTTTAGATGATGAAATGCTAAGTTTCCTGCCGTTGGTGCCTCTTGATAGAGAACTTAGTTATTAACACTGACGGCTTCTGATAGGAAGCCAATACATGGTTTGATTTTCCTTTTTCGCTTCGAAGAGGATGACCCAGCGATGCAGGAAGCAACTTGCCCGGACAATATCTGGTTCGCAAATCAGGTGCGTTGGTCTCTAGTTATGAAATAATAATCTGTCTAACTCTTGTCCCAGACTACAAGTAACGCATGCGCAACTATCGCCCTGCTCAACATAGCAATGAACACACGCGGAGTTGACCTTGGACCGACTTTGAATGCGTTGAAGGACTTTTCAATGCCACTAACTCCTGCACTTCGTGGATACACCGTCGGCAATCATGACTACCTTCGAAAAATTCATAATTCATTCTCACGGTAAGTTTGATATGGGTCTCCCATAATATACAGAGGCACTGACAATATAAATTTCAGGAAGATGGACATGCTCAATTCCGACTTATTCCTTTCAAATGATGTTACATCGAAGGCCAAGTTACCAGGAAAGACGAGGCAAAACGTAGAACAAGAGCAGGCTGGCTTTCACTTTATTTCACTTGTCCCAATAGATGGCAAGCTATGGAAACTGGACGGGCTGGAAAGGCAACCCATGAACCTTGGTACGGTTAATTACTCCTTTAAAACCCACGTTCCTAACCCACTTATAGGAGAATACGTCGGTGATGATTGGATGGGTCTCGCCCGGTCAATTATTGAAAAACGTATGCAGAAGTATGATGGAGATCAGTTTCAGTTCAGCCTTCTTGCACTATGCCAAAGCCCTCTACTTGCCGTTCACAACGATCTCGTTGAAAATATCCGCACAAAAGCCGCTATTGAAGAACAGCTTGCGAGCTTTCAACCAGATTGGCAAAGTTTCGTTGACAGCCAGTATTTGGCAAAAACACTTGCGGGACCAAATGCCTCGTATGGTATCACCCAGCAACATCTGGAGTCCGTGTCTGTCTCTCCTCACATTCTACAAGAGATTCAAACCTCAACTATCACGACGGAGCGCCTACTTAGCCTCTGGAAACAGCTTTCTGATTCACAAACACGAATGAGAGCTTCATATATCGAGGAGGAATCCGCCATTCAGCAGGACGAAGAAAGAGCAGCAACTCGGTGCCATGACTATACTCCCATGGTTAATACCTGGTTGGCTGCACTCGCTGATAAGAATATGCTCAAATATCTAATAAATGAGGCATCACATGGCCACGACCATGAGTAGATTAACAAGGTTGACGGTCCGCGTTCAGGTAGTGAAATTCTCCAGCGAATATATCTCTACTCAAACATAACATTGATTTTGCCATACAACCATGCTAATCATCGGGGTATTCGTCCCGTATGTTTGACACAAATCTGTGTCTCGAGCTATCCCAGCGCTTAAAGAATCTCCCGGCCAGACTCATCAGCGAAAAGGGGTTATCTGGTTCAATCACTTCCACGTTCTCTTCGGCCACATATCTAATACTAGTATCTTCAACGCTATTTCATTCTCGTCAGTACGGGCCAATGTGCGGGGGTGGGTGAGCTCTTACAGTACGTGATAAAAACTCTGGTGCTGTCCTTTGCGCAGGGCGTCGACGTTGTTTTGCTCCATCCATCTCGAGTTCATTGTGCACTCAATATCCCATCCCGTAATAACAGCCATATAACCGTATCTTCTATGTCGAAATACTTGACCAACTTCGTACTGGATTTTTCCATGAGGTGCCTGCCTATCTCGTGGTCTTACTTGCTTCGGCATCTTATCACTTGCCCGTACAACTCGGATTGCTTCGACAAGCCGTGCGAGGTCTGTTCGCACCAAAGGACTGGGAGATTCACAGATATACTTCTCCAAGAAGACACCGTCCATATTATAAAGGTGTTCGAATCGCTCTAGTATTATAGGAATGAACTGTACCTGGTCAATTGTAGCCGGGCGCCCGGGCATACTGGAGAGTATGAAGTTCGACCAGAGAGCCGAGTAGAATGCGTTGTCCATATCAGCGAATGGGTTTCCATATAGCTTGATCGAAGGATGGCCAAAATTATTTGCTTGGTTTCCACCGAGGCCTCTAAACTCATGAATGGTGGTAAGTATACTCTTCGAGGTACGGCAAGCAATCCTTCGCGTGCCCATGGGGTTAAGGAAATTAGAGAAATTCTCCTCCTGCACACCCCATGCCCGCAGTTGGGTTTTTAAGTGTTCAACTGGGACCTCTCCGTCAGACCTATATGGATCCAGGTACATTGGCTCCGGTGGACCTAAGCTTGCTTTTTGAATTGGCCCGTCAAGCGTCTCCCCATTATTGGGAGAAACAACAGCATGTACATGGTTTGGAAAGTCGCAACACCCCGCTTTCAGCCCGAACCGGCGAGCCACGGCACAGAATATGGCTGCGGATATGAGTGGCAGCGAAGGGTGGTTTTCGTCTTGGAGCGCAATGCCAATGAAGTTGTTCTTGAGATCCCGATATCGTAACTCGGAAGCCATGCCAGTGAGGTCATTGTCTTTGAGGAAGCGAGCGATCACAAGTGCTTTGCCGCGCTGGGATAGGTTGTTGAAATCAACGTGGGCAGTTTTCAGCTTTTCAGCCAACTTGTCTAGCATATCTGATATCTGGCGCGAATTATCAGCACCAAGAATGTGGAGGCAAAAATATACAAGGTGATGCTTACTTCACAGAGATCCCCATTGCGGTCGTGCAACACAAACATGTCAAAGCAGCCTAAGGCATGTTCCATAGAAACATCATCTCCTCTGCTCAGCTTGTGCCATTCGTCAAGCGCCTTTGCTCTGTGGATATGATCGAGGACAGAATTGCTGTGAAATCTAGTTGTCCACTTAGCTCTTCCATCTTCCATCGTATGAATAGACGCTGTTGGTCAAATACGCACCTCCTGGCAAGTACATCGTCTGTATCGGTTTTTGCCCGGCAGTTTCGCAGCAGAACATCTTTGGCATCGTAGCCAAACTCACTTATATCCTTCGTCTTGTTAATACGCCCTATCTGTTCGGAAAGTATGCTGTCTAATAACTCGGATGTACGAATATCGATATTTTTTCGGTATATATAAAGCTTTTTCCATTCCACATCGCTAACATCGCCGCCAAATTTCTGCTTGATTTTGTGTTTGGCGTCCCAGTAGGCGTACTCGGTGCGACAATAGTACCGCCATAGCAAGGGTTCTTCGCTGAGTCTAGCAAAGCGCTTGCATGCTCGCCGGACGTTGAGTACGGTCTGCTCGGGGCTCAGATAGTAGAGAATTTGGTCCAGTACTTCATCGGGTAGGTCACTGATTGTTGTTGCTGGTGCTGGTGCCATGGTGGAGCTCGAAAGTATATACAACTTATAAATGAGTCACTGTGCTTCGTTAAAACATGGTGAAAATTGACCTCTGCGGTCCGTACCTTCCTTGGGATATTGTCACTGCCATAGTAGTCGTAGCATTGTTGTGATTCAGTGTCAGGTAACAATATTCAGTGTGACGATGGCATGTTGCCCTTCGTTGTCGTGGGGTTAGTTGCGATTACAAGGGCGGAATCTTGGAGCTCGTTATCTTAGCGCAGCATGAGGCGGCGTGCCCACCAAGGTACCCCGCCATCCATGATGACATTTTTGGACTACCGTGCAACAACATGGTTGGCAGAAGCTTCACAACTTCAGGCTGGCATATCTATGCAAGTTGCGCGGGCTCACCTATGCTCGTAGGACGTCGTGCTTTGGGTTTGTAGTATGCCTTTTTTGTACATCTCGGTATGTACTTTTCCAAACGCTCACGCTTGTAAATTGGTTAGACAACAGTAAAATAAAGTAATATAATTAAATTAATTGAAATAAATACATTTCCCAAATATGGGCCCCAGCCAAATATCAAACATTGTGCCCCAAAGAGGAAGACTCGCGCTAGTGGATAAAACGATATACCATATATACAACTCCAATGCTCGTTCATATAACAACCGCTACACCCACGCAGAAGATGCCTGCAGTACGCCTCCTCCATGCCTCCCACAACGGGGTTGTGGGATATGGCATTATTCCAAGACTTCAAGCCACTTCCCCGGCTACATCACCAAGCACTTCACATTGGCGAAGTCTTCTCCATACATCTCAATGCTGGCTGCGATGTCATTCTCTTGTTGCTTGGCCTTGGTTTCCTTCGGAAAATACTTCTTAAGGAAGACGGATAAATTTTTGTCAACACTCGCTACAACCGAATTAGCACCAGCTAGGATCCAAAGGCCAGATTGGGTTACTCACAGGCATCTGCCTCCATGACAACATCTCCTCTACAGAGAGGACAATGCTTCGAATTGGCATTCTGCATCTCGATCATGCATCGTATACAGAAGACGTGGTTACACTTCAATCGAACAGGTTTGTAAGATATGGTGAAGCATACAGGGCAGAGGTAATCGTCCAGTTGTGGGACAATGCGGATTATCTCGTTTGAAACCCCAGCACAGACAGCCTTGGCCATAGTTTCAGTCATGAGCAAATCTGACTGTATCAACGGAGGAAATGCCTTCTTGGCACCGAGAGATGTCCTCTTGTCAAATTCTAACTGACATCAGTATGGAACATACACATGAGGGGAGGGGAGGGGCGTTGCTAACTTTTGAGAATTTTGGTGACGGCGAGTTGATTGATCTCCTGGAACTTCAAATTTCGCAGAAGCGTCATATTGATTCGTGTGAATCTATCAAGAGCTTCTCGGCTGTTTGGCAGTTTGAAGGACCTTGGTAGATTAAGTTTGGTAACTTGCCCCTGAAACCACTGGAGCTGCTTCAATGCCACATTGCTGTCCCTACTGCCGCGATCAAACTCATTTGTTGAGAAGAACACCCCGGCTTGGAGATACAGGTCAAAGATTGTCCGCCAGCGACCCATATCAGTCTTATTATTTTTGGCGGGGAAAGCCAACTTTCCAATCTCGTCCCCCAGAGCCTTTATCTCGTTTGTCATCGCCCTTTGCTCGGCCCTTTGGATTTCATCCAGCGAAGACACTTCGTTCTTCAACAGCCCAAAAAACTCGGTGTCGAAGGTCAGAGGCACCTCTATGCGCTGGACGTCAGAGTTGGCGTCTATTGAAGGTGCGGAAGAATCAACATCCGCGTTGGGCATAGCATCCTTGGACTCGCTGATGTCCCCAGGTTGACCAGTGGTAGAGTTATGGCCACGTTCCTGCGCCTGTGCATATGCCAGATTCTGAAGGTACTTTCGTGTACTCGGTGATAGAGTAGCATCAATGGCAACGTCACTTCCCTGAGTCCGCTGGATGTAGAGAGTCAAGGTCGGGCGGAAGACATCAGAGTCGCCTTCGAAACAGTAACCGTAAGCTAGAGTTTGGCTATGGGGAAAAGGTCACGGGCTTACCTGCGAACTTGTATTTGAACCCTACGGGGCTGCCATCGTTACTGTTTTGATCCTTCTGGTCGCTGGACGGCATCAAGAGACCCAGTGTCTGGGGATCTAAACCAAAACTCCTAAGCTCGCGTTCCACCTTCTTAATACATTTCTTCAACTGGCCATAAGGTATCGCAGCCTCAACCCAATGCGAGGGGAACCCCTCTCGCTCCAGGGCCTCCTTGAACTCATGAGCAAACTTCATCGTGAAGGGACGTCAGGAGGGCGCCAGTATAAGCTCCGATAATCATCTGGGAACGGCGTCCAGGATGCGTAGTAGTTATCTTATCGCAAGGATGCCTATCTGGGTTGGTTTCTCTCTCTCAGTCTCTCTCAGTTGCTTTCACTGTCTTTTTTTAATGACGGGGGAGCATAGAGATGTCTTTGTTCTCAGTTACCATGCTCATGCCCATGTTGGATAATACAGCGCGTGACCGTATGGTAAATCTATTGCACTGAGGCGGGTTTGCTTTGCATATGGGAATTATCTTGGCGTTTTCGAAGTTTGTATGCACTGTCAGGATATTTTAGGTTGATGCGAGGTTA
Source organism: Pseudogymnoascus sp. VKM F-4513 (FW-928) (assembly GCA_000750755.1). Classification (NCBI taxonomy): domain Eukaryota; kingdom Fungi; phylum Ascomycota; class Leotiomycetes; order Thelebolales; family Thelebolaceae; genus Pseudogymnoascus; species Pseudogymnoascus sp. VKM F-4513 (FW-928). The sequence goes on from JPJW01002355.1 coordinate 44,799, forward strand.
AGTACTTCTGATGGAAGCCAGTGGCGGTTCTAGATCTGTGTGGCCCTTGCAACCTTGAACGATCATATGTACCTATATTAGGTAATCTTCACGTGAGTGACATCCTACTAGCCTATTTTGACCTAGACTTAGTAGTTTGGTTGTGCACGAATTTATATGTACATACTGTACATGCTCAACAGTGCAAAGCTTTTGTGAGTACGAAGTACTCGGTACCTACGGAGTATATACACACATACGCACGCACAACATATAGCAACATATAAAGACAGTCGTCTATCAGAGCTGGCAGCCGTTCCATGCGGTGTTCTCCCCATATAAATAAGCCATAGAGCCTCAAATTATTTTGGCTTGGCTCCTGTGACCGGAAGCAGGAGGGAATTTTATTCAGACGTTGGTCCCTGTCCGCAGGGTGTGAAACTGTGACACAACTATAATAGCCCAACGCCCAACTTTATTCTGCCTATTTATATCGACAACGTCAAAGAGACCTTGCATGCCTCCGCCGCAGACAGTATGGGCGCACAGCAGTCCTCGAACCAGCAAAAGTCTAGCGGGCAGGGGGATGCTGGAGGCGCGCATGTGAAGACTTGTTACTATGAGTTACTCGGCGTGGATCGCCAGGCCAGCGATGATGAGTACGTAGACCGAAGCAGTTAAATTGTTTCCAGCAAAAACTGACTGGCGTTCAGGATCAAGAAAGCATACAGAAAAAAGGCCTTAGAACTGCACCCAGATCGAAATTACGGAGATGTTGAAGACTCAACGAGACTCTTCGCAGAGGTTCAATCAGCGTACCAGATCTTGTCCGATCCCCAGGAACGGGCCTGGTATGACTCTCACCGAGATGCGATACTTCGAGGTTCCGATATTGGGTCCGGCGACCACTCCGAACACGATATGCAATTTACCAGCGCCACGGACCTAACTATCTTGATGGGGAAATTCTCCCCGAATATGCCCTTCACAAACAGCTTGGACGGCTTCTATGGAAGGCTTCAGTCCGTGTTTGAAGCTCTCACAAAGGAAGAGGATGCTGCGTGCAGCTGGGAAGGCATAGCACCGATCGACTATCCGGACTTTGGGACTGCGGAGGCCAGTTATGACCATGTCGTCAAGCCATTTTATGTCGCTTGGGCCAGCTTCTCAACCAGAAAGTCATTCTCATGGAGAGACGCCCACAATTATGCAGATGCTCCCGATCGTCGCGTGAGACGACTGATGGAAAAAGAGAATAAACGTCTCCGAGATGAAGGAATCCGAGAGTTTAATGATGCTGTGAGGTCGCTCGTAGGCTTTGTGCGGAAACGGGACCCTAGGTACATCCCAAACACGCAGTCCGAAGCTGATCGACAACAAGCACTGAGGGATGCGGCAGCTGCTCAGGCTGCTCGCTCGAGGGCTATGCGCGAAGCAAAGCTAAACGAGCACGTTCAGCCAGCTTGGGCACAAACTCAGTACGCTGAAGAGGAGGGGACCTTCTCAGACTCCGAGGAATCGGAAGAGGAGGTAGTAGAATGTGTTACGTGCAACAAGATTTTTAAGAGCGAGAGACAGTATGAAGTCCATGAAAAAAGCAAAAAACATATCAAAGCTGTCCGAGAATTAACGCGGCAGATGCGGAAGGAGAACAAACTGTTCCAACTGGATACCGATACCCCACCTGATGCCGCACTTCAATCTAAGCCAGAAAATTCCGATTCCGAGGCCTCGTTTCACTCATTACAGTATGCTACAGATGATGCCGCCATACCTGTTGGAATTGACAAGGCCCATCCGGAGATTGGTCCTAACGACGATGACCTTAGCGGCTTCGACTCGCTTGCGAAAGAGAATGAAGAGGACCACGGCACCACTAAAGAATCTAATACGCAGGTAGTACCGGAATATGGCACGGATGATGACGATTATGCACCCAGGGAGCAGGTGGAGGGTAGGATATCTGGGATTCCAGTCCAGGAAACGCCGAAGACAGATGGCTCCATAAAACCAATTGCGATGGGCAATGTGACACGGGCACTCGATAATGTCTTACTTTCAAGCGACGGGGGCACCGATGAACCCCCCACAGAAGAAAATAAGAAGCCTGGGAAAGCAAAGGCGAAACGTGCGAAAAAGGCCGCCCGTCAGCAAGCGGAGGATGATGCCCAAAATGTAAGAATTAACTCCGTTCAATAACTGCCAATGCTAACAGTATCACAAGAATACATGCGCTACCTGTAATAGCTCCTTCAGTTCTAAAAATAAGCTCTTCGATCACATCAAGGCAGAGAACCACGGTCTGCCTGTTGCAAAGCCAAAGGCAGGTGGCCGTGGCAAAATATCGCACTGAAAACTATAAGTTGCATTGCAGGATAGTATACAACTTTATAGGTATGGCTTGAGGCACTGAGGTCATCATATGCCGGATACCCCTCATCGCATAGATAGCACCGCCATTCCTCAGAGAGCCCCTGGCCTCAACAATCGGCATATGCCCGACTTTATGTCGTGTTTATCCGTGGGTGACGGTTAATTCGAAGTTTCACATCGAACGGCTTCCTAGTTAATCATGAATGGGGAGGTTCCTCGCCGTAATCTTCACTGTCATCCTCGTCGAAGGACTCGACGTCGTCAATAGCGCCTTCACGTTCGTGACTCCGGCTCTGCTGAGCCGGGTCGTTGTCGGCGATATGCACGATACCTTTGCCGGGAAATTTCATAATATCATCGGACCATGCCTCCCAATCCTTTTCATCTCGGATAAGAAAGCCAATAAGCATGCTAGGGTCCATCTCTTTGATGTGCAACCTTCGTAATCGTCGTGTATGGCAAGAATCAATTTCTGCAGGGGTATACTTTCCAACATCTGTATGGAAAGGAAGGGCAGTCATCGTCTGGTGCGGGTCAAGGTAGAAGAAATGCGAACCTTGAACCCCAACAAAATAGTGAGATGAAGATGGGCGGCCACTGATGTTGACAGTTAGAGGGTGCATCAAGCATAACGGGCGGAGTCAACATACCCTGCAATCCCCACAGATTGTGGCATCTGCAATGATGATTTTAATGCCTCCCAGTATACCGGAGTAACCTTATCTATACCTAGACGTGTACCCACAAGTATAAGAGTAGGTTTGAAGTTCACACCATCAGGTTTGGCAACACTCATAAAAGCATCCTTGTAAACATCGGAACCATCGCCTGTTATATAGACCCTCACATCTGCTGATTCGTGGCGCTTTGACAATTCCCTGTTGGCGACATTTAATATGTAAAATACTTGGCCTCTCACTTATGGGTAGGCTTACTGTATGCATCGTGCTGTGGCCGATGGCCCAAACCACTGCCCGGGATATTTACCACAAGCCTTTGCGCCATGTTCAACGAACTTGTGGATGGAATACGGCGCCCTAGGGTCGTCTGCGAAGAGTGACACTATCTCTCGTTCTTCATCTCTGCCCACGCCGCGACGCCAGCCTATGGGGTGTCAGAAGTGGAACCTCGTATTGAATTATATGCTGAACTACACGTACCTCGAGAAAGCCGCAGGATCACCATGGAATTAGCCAAAAGACTTTGCCCCGACCTGATCATACACCCCCAGCCAGTATCCGAAGCAAATCCACCCTGATCGCTCAGTTGGCTCCGCAGCCGGACCGAGAAACTCATCGACGATGAAGCTTTTGGGTCCTCTGACCTTGGAATAACCGGAAATCCACTCCGGTAAGAAAACCGTAATTTAGATTCGAAGTCGTCAAGGAATGCAACTGGCCAACCTCCATCTTCAACATCTGATACAGTCCCTTCTTGAGAGAAGCTAGAGCTTACACCTCCGGCAACGCTTTCCGGAGGCGTAACCGCTTGTATTGGTTGCTCGACATCGGATTTTTGTGGTGTTTCGTGAGAGGTATTTTGTGAAGGTAAGTCCATATCGCTAGGAACAGAAGGTTGAACAGAAGCTTGCTTCGGCATAGATGGGGCCGTATATTGATCTCCTAGGCACCAGAGTGGCAGATCTGAACTGTCAAGGTTGGTTGGTTCTGGATCCCAGAGATATTGGACGATACGCTTGTAGCGGCTGAAATCCACAGCCGCCATCTGGTTGGAGGGGGCTTTGAGGATGTAGCCCAAATCTTGTCGTGAATATGTTGTTAATCGCACGTACACAAATTGTCGTTCAGAACTCTAGTAAGCAACTGTAGGGATTCGAGGACGTGGATGACGGCAGGCAGGCACTGATGAGGGGCAGGCGCAGTTGAAGTGCAGTGGAGCGCGTCATGTCTGTCACCCGGCATGCTACAGTACGTACTGCACGGGCCAACATCCATTGCCTGGAACGATAAGGCACCGTTATCTTAGTGTGTTTGCAAGGATACTCGATGGGAGACCGCACAATGTTTATATAGTAGATGATTCTTCCTTGATAAACCTATAAAGTTTATATAAAACGACCTCCAGAAAGACTGGTTTCAGAGCAATTTTCCAGACGCTGTTTCACAGACCGCACATACCCACTATTCCGGCGCATTTGTTGTGGCACGGTAACTGAGGAGCCACCTGAAAGCTTTGCCACGAGACACAATTTCCAATTCTGCCTTTCTACATCCCTAAACCCGAGGGAAAATGATATAAATAGCAAGCTCACAATGGCACGCTCAAAGAAAGGCCCCAGAGGCGGTGGGGCAGGCAAAAGCAATGGTAGAGGACAGGGTCGAAGAGGTCGTGGTGGTGGTCGTGGTGGCTTCGGTGGCGATGGTGGCAGGAGGCACGTTGAGGACGACGATGGAGCAGATTTTATCCCATTTTCTGGTGCGAGTAAACTTGCATCACATCCACAAGGTTAGTGGGACAGCCCTATAGCCCTTCTTACCTACCACATAACGAACGAACAGCCACTGATTTGTTGAAGCATTCTCTTTACAAGCGGAGGCTCTAAATACTCAACGCCACGAGCCCTCTAGATTGTCCAATTTGCGACTACGAGATGCGAAAGTCAGTTTTGTTAGTGCCAGTATTCTTCCGCCACCCGAAGCACCAGGTCCCGAGACTGCTATGGAATCCATGTCTCTTAAAGAATCCGACAGCGACCTTGGAATGGGTGGAGTTATGGACTCTTCAGAGCAGGCGAGAAATAACCATGACGCAGAAGATGCCGAAGAACACCACGGAAGTAATGAGCAAGATGCCGAAGAAGAGTTTATTATAGATATGGAGGGCGGTCAATCTATAGAAACGAACCTGCCGCCCCCCGAGATTCGATCATCGTCACCAACGCCCTCAAACTCGAGCGAAGAAGTCATATTATTTAGGGGCCGAGATAGTAACGGCAAATTCTTTGGGAGCCTGCCATCAACTACAGCCAAGTCTTCGAAACCCTCCTCCATGCGCACTACAGTCGACGATAACGTGACGATATATACTAAAGATAAGCAATCCGCGGTTGGTGGCAGTTCAGCTATGGATGAGCTGCATTTATCTGGTGGCAAAGGCCAAGTTAAGGGGAAAGGAATAGGACATCCGCTTGCGTCTCCATCTACCGACCATGTAGATTTGCAGAGCAAGTTATCAGATTCACCTGACGCGCCACCTTCGAATTCACGGAAGAGGCGAAACAACAGCCGTCGCCATCTCGCAACCCGAAGCATCGAAGATGAAATGATGAACGATTATATCGCAAATATCGAGGAGCAAGGCTTAGATATTTTGGAGCCCGGCAACGGAAGGGAGCTTGGTGACCATGATGACAACGTATTTCAACCTCGCGACTCTTCCCCCGACTCTGATATGGAATTGTTGGATGATAACTTGGACGCCTCGGATTCTCTCAACCAGAATACTTCGGAGGCCTTGGAGGCCTTGGACGAAGTTCCTGTCCCAATTGATGCAGTCCTATCAAGTCGAGATGGCGAATCTGGTCGGCAATATCTCGTCGCTTGGAGTGAGAATATGAGCGACAGATCAGGATGGGTCCCTGCCGCAGCGTTATTGACGCCCCATGCGCTAGATCTAATTGGCAAATTTGAAGGCAGCGAAAAGCTAGTAATAGATAGCTTGGATGGTGATGCCGACGACTCTGATTCGGAGGAGGAGGATCTGACTGAAAGTGCCGATTCTGAAGACGATGACATGGACCTTATGCAGCGGCAGTTAGACAGCCTCAATGACGAAAAGATGGCAAGGCTGCTTGCGAAACAGTTTGAGTTCGGATTCGACTCCTCGGAGTTGGCTTTGTTTGATGGATTAAATGAACGAAGTGGTGGCAGTTCATCCACGGCAGAGAATCGCAAAAGAGAACAATTTCAACGCAGAGAGAGGGTCTCGAAAACACTCAGTAGTGGCTTTCCTTCAGCGACCAGGCTCGCAGATGCCTATGACGGATTCGACGTCATGGATTTTGAGCGTCCCAGCCTGAAGAAGAAGCCTAAAGGCCGCAAGGGTAGGCTACCATTTGATGTTTCTGATCCGGAATTAGAAGCATCAATGCAGTCCGCGTGGGAGAACGATCGAGTCAAGAAGAAGCAGAGGAAAGAGGACCGCGAGCACCGCAGAGCCCTGGGAGTTTTAGGCATCCATCCCGACAAGCCTGACCTCAGTATGAAATACAAAGAGGGTATGGGAATCCTGGCGATCAAAGAAGAAATCAGATTGTTTTTGATTGGCAAAAATACCACGTAAGCATAAACCCCATGTCCCTATTTTGCCGTATAACTTCGGCTCTTCTATGGAATCTTCAACAAATACAGGTACTAACACAACGTTCTTAGGCTCGCTTTACCTCCTATGGAGAAGAAAGACCGTATAGTGGTCCATGAAATCGCCAATGCCTTCAACTTGAAGTCGAAGTCGGTCGGTGCCGAACGAAAGCGATTCCCTGTGCTTTACCGTACCCATCGGACATCTGCGTACAATGAAAATGTTTTCACCTCCGTTGAACGAAGAATCTCTCGCCGATTTTTCCCTCGCATGGATGTCAAAGGCAAAAATCCGATGGCCAAATCAAGCTCCGGGTTCCGCGGCGGCGCTGGTGGTTATAAAGACGGAGATGTTGTGGGAGGCTCCGCGCCAGAGCTGGGAGTCGAAAATAGGGGTAGAGCAATGATGGAGAAGATGGGATGGAGCAGTGGGACTGCACTAGGCGCCCTCAATAACAAGGGGATATTACAGCCTGTGTCGCATGTTGTCAAGACTACCAAAGCTGGGCTGGGATAATATTTGTTCGCTAGACGGCTGTATAATCAAAACTGTATATTATTCGGTGTGGCCTCCTCACTGTCTAAAATCGAAGTCGTTGTTACGCTTTTCAATCCGTTCACAATGTGAAATATTTGCTATCCGGGCATTAACATCGCATTATCCAGATTTCGAAGAAACCAGCCCAAGTGATGACATTCGTACAATTCTAGGAATTGACGTAATTGCACCTTTGTGGTTTCCGGATTCGCCAGATTTTGAACATTGAAAGCTGAGCTCGAAAATACGGATTGCGTATCCTACTTCGACTCATTTATCACAGTAATCAAAAATGTCAAGATGTTTCAAATATGATCTTCAGCATTCCTAACCCTGAAGACGCTTATTGTACAGCCACGTAACCCATAAAGCAGACCCTGAAGACATTTGCCCCCGTAAAAGCAGACCATCCATAACGCATTAAAGAGACCCGACCAGATCGAGCCCATGCTGGCCTTATCATCTGATTTAGATGACTCCGAAGACCGAACATATCCGAGACCCTGTGTGAAAACCCGCAAACAGAGAACATTTATTTCGCAGAAGACGAGTACTTGGTGACGGCCTTGGTGCCTTCCGACACGGCGTGCTTGGCAAGCTCTCCTGGAAGGATAAGACGGACACTGGATAAATGTTAGAATGGTCTCAATGTATGCGTTTTGGATATACCTACGAGGTCTGGATCTCCCTGGAGGAGATTGTGGACTTCTTGTTGTATGCGGCAAGCTTCGACGCCTCGGTTGCGACACGCTCGAAAATGTCTAAATAATGTTAGAGATGTGAGACCAGAATGAAAAGTGATGAAAGCTTACCGTTGACGAAGGAGTTCAGGATAGACATGGCACGGTTGGAGATACCAGTATCGGGGTGGACCTGCTTGAGAACTGTTGTACGTTAGTTATGAACGTGACATGAAAGTGGCGCGATGGGTTGTTTTCGACGCGTTTTTGGAGTCTGAATCTAACCTTTGTAGATGTATGAAGAGTAAGTCTCCTTGCGGGTCTTGGTGCGCTTCTTCTTCTCGCCAGATGCGGCGGTCTTCTTTCCAGCATCCTTCTTCTCAGCGGGAGCCTTGGCTGCTGGGGCCTTTGCGGCGGGCTTCTTCTCGGCGGCACCCTTTGGAGGCATGTTGATGATTTTGGGGGGGTTTTGGAAAGGTGGGAGTGAAAGTTGAGTAGAATTGAGATTGAAGTTTTGAAGTCGTGGGACGTGGGCGTTGCAGAGTGTGGGTGATAGATGAAGAGAGGAGAAAGAAGGGAAAGGGTTGACGGAGATGGAGGTCCTGCCACTTCTTATACCTCAGAGAAATGCGCGGTGGTGATTCGGGTACGCGAGGCACGTATTCGGCGCTAGCCAGAAACAGAAGCGCGTTTCGACATCATAACAATTGCGAGGTGGGGGGGCGCATCAACACAAAAATATAGCTAAGCGAGCGCTGATTGGCTCGATTAGCTGCCATCCCCTCACCCCCATCAGCCCATTCGCGCCATTCGCGCGATTTCGCCGTCTACCCTCTAACTCGCATATCCCGGAAGCGAGTGATCCCATAAATCACCCATATTGGTGACAGTCTTATAAAGTTCCATCAACTCCCACTTCACTCCGCCTTTCTTCTTCCCTTTTCCTCCCTTCATCTCTCAACGACCACATCGACCCATCACGACTATACTATCCACGTTTACTTCACTCTCCCAATTAACAACCAAATCACCCTCAATTTTTAAACCCCCCAAAACTCACTCAAAATGACTGGAGGCAAATCCGGAGGAAAGGCGTCTGGCTCCAAGAGCGCGCAATCGTAAGTTACCCCCTTCGCGTCTCACCCACCCCAAACCTCACCCAAAACACTTGAAGCAATTCACTTGTCTTGTCTTTTGATATTGGACTTCAAGAATCATTCAAGTCTTTTTGGATTGTCTATTTGCTTTATCAAGTTCACTTTGCTAATTGGTATTCGATATAGCCGCTCTTCCAAGGCTGGTCTCGCGTTCCCCGTCGGACGTGTCCACCGTCTGCTCCGCAAGGGAAACTACGCCCAGCGTGTTGGTGCTGGTATGTTGTCAATCTTTACGCGTTTCCTCATTGGGACGTCTTACTAACGCGTCAAAAAGGTGCCCCCGTCTACCTCGCTGCCGTCCTTGAGTACCTCGCTGCTGAAATCCTTGAGTTGGCTGGTAACGCCGCTCGTGACAACAAGAAGACCCGTATCATCCCGCGTCATCTGCAACTCGCCATCCGCAACGATGAGGAGTTGAACAAGCTCCTCGGACACGTCACAATCGCACAAGGTGGTGTCCTACCAAATATCCACCAGAAGCTTCTCCCCAAGAAGACCGTCAAGGGCAACAAGGGAAGCCAAGAGTTGTAAACGGTTTCTTCCTGGGTTTCTGCAATGTTCTCGCTTTCATGATAATGGGGTGTCGTCCGGGATATGGGCTCACGGCTGCTTTTTGCGTTTTTAAGGTTGTACAATAGGTCCATGGCAATGGGTCGGGGTTGATTTTCAGAATCAATCTTATGAAACTATCAATATTTCAAATGACTTTCTTCGTGACGTGAATTATCAATTGCTTGTTTTCGAGAAATCATCCAGCGTTTATTTAGACGCGTAGACTTCAAATCCGCCACTCTATCACAACAGAACCACGCGCGTGAGCTCTGATTCGAGTCACATCTCGCAACCCGATACGTAAATGAAGATGGTACAGAAATCAGATATAAAATAAAACATTGTGCATTTGAAGCTCTTAATTCTCTATATACAACGAGCAGTCCTCCACTGCAACAAGCTCCTTCTTTGATGTCTCTATAAATTCGTGTTCGTAGGTGCTACGCGCGGAATTAGTTTGTATTCTCGTAATTGACAAGCATAGCATTGAAACTTACGCTCAAGGGTGGACGGTGGAAGGTTGCGCTCATATTTGGAGCCTGTAGCACAATTTCAATCAGTATATGTCCATCCAATATCGATAACTGAGTTGGTGATATACCTCCTGGGCTTGTCGGCACACGGTATGGATCTGGGTGCTTCCATTTCTCAAGCAAGTCCTCCGTTTCCCTGAAGAGAGCCTACGAGCTGGTAAGTATTCGCTCGTTCGTTGCTTTGAGCAAGTGCTTACTCTCTGTTGGCGTGGGTCCTTGATGTTTCTATTCGCCTCAAACAATGATCGGAGATAGAGCGCTTGGCCTCTCCAGAGGTATCTGTGGACGGACCAGTCCAGAGCAAGCTTCAGGGAGCGTCGGTATAACGACCTGTATTTGTGTCAGTCTGTGATGTCGTCTGTTGAACCGGGGGGGACTCTTACGACACAACTTGAGTGTTCGACATGGCTGGAGCTCTTCCCTTGATGTCGCTCTTCCGCGACAAGCTACACTTTCAGAATGGTCGTATGGGATTAACAACGTAAAGCAAGTTGTGAATGCCCTAGTTGTTCAATGGGAGTGCAATGCCTTTCGTACGGTCGCAGAGTAGCGGGTGTGAGGTGCCAATCCGAAGTTGCGCTCACATCGTCGACCCAATGCAATAATTTGTGCCTCAGGCCGCAATCCGGTCCGGAACATTGTGCCGACCGACGATACTTTGTTATTCGCGACAACTGGGATTGGGTACGGAGTAACCGATTACTGAGGCTTTTAAAATTGTTGTTCCTACAACTTACTCCGACCAATTCGACATTTCTCATTGCTCGTTCATTCCGTTTTCAACAATCGCTCAACATGTTCTCCCGTCGGATCTTGCTCGCCTCAAAGGTGCTGCGAGCACATCGGGCACCCCAGATGCGTTATGGATTCCCAATTGTCCAGCAGTTCAGATCCTACGCCGACACCGTTGTCAAGGTTCCACAGATGGCAGAGTCCATTTCGGAGGGCACCTTGAAGCAGTTTTCGAAACAGATCGGAGACTACGTTGAGCTGGATGAGGAGATCGCAACAATTGAGACTGACAAGGTAACTATTTGCAGCCCCAGTATACGTCACACCCAAGCTTACCATCCGACAGATTGATGTCGCTGTGAACGCACCCGAAGCCGGTACCATTAAGGAGTTCCTTGCGCAGGAGGAGGACACCGTGACCGTCGGTCAAGACCTCGTCCGTCTGGAGCTTGGAGGAGAGAAGCCAAAGGAGGAGTCGAAACCTGCTGAGCCCAAGGAGTCGGCGGCTGAGGAGAAGTCGAAACCCGCACAAAAGGATGAACCAAGCCCACCCAAAAAGGAGAGCGCTCCATCTCCACCCCAAGAGCAGCCAAAGAAGGCGTCCCCTCCACCGAAACAGTCCGAACCCAAGGCTACTGAGTCGAAATCTACCTCCGCACCGGGTAACCGTGAGGAGCGCCGCGTGAGTAGCTTCGGTCTATACTAGTTGGATTACTGATACTGACCTCCGCCAGGTTAAAATGAACCGCATGCGCCTGAGGATAGCTGAGCGCCTAAAGCAGTCCCAGAACACTGCTGCTTCCCTGACAACGTTCAACGAGGTTGACATGTCTTCACTCATGGAGTTCCGCAAGCTCTACAAGGATGATATCCTGAAGAAGACCGGTGTGAAGCTTGGCTTCATGAGCGCGTTCTCGCGCGCGTGTATCCTTGCTATGAGGGATATCCCGGCTGTCAACGCCTCCATTGAGGGACCAAACGGAGGTGATACCATTGTCTACAGGGACTACGTGGATATCTCCGTCGCTGTTGCGACAGAGAAGGGTCTTGTTACCCCAGTCGTCCGCAATACTGAGGGCCTGGACTTGGTGGGAATTGAGCAGGCCATTGCGGATCTCGGCAAGAAGGTGCGTTATATGACTAATATTTTCCGGCTCTTACTAATACATTGCTAGGCCCGCGACAACAAGCTCACGATTGAGGATATGGCCGGAGGAACTTTCACCATCAGCAATGGCGGTGTCTTCGGTTCGTTGATGGGTACTCCTATCATCAACCTTCCCCAGACTGCTGTCTTGGGCCTTCACGCCATCAAGGACAAGCCAGTTGCCATCAACGGAAAGGTTGAGATCAGACCGATGATGTACTTGGCGCTGACTTACGACCACCGTCTGCTTGACGGCAGGGAGGCCGTGCAGTTCCTCGTCAAGGTCAAGGAGTTCATCGAGGACCCTCGCCGCATGCTGTTGTAGATTTAGCGTAGCGATGCTGTTGTAGTCGGTGGGGGTGAAGTCAGTTGGGCTTGGAGTGACCGGCTTAGATATTGGAGGGCTGTATAGTAGTAGAAGTTGTGAATGATTCAGCACTGGCGGGCTTGAAATCATATGTATTGTAGACGGTAATACAAGGGGATGTGTCTTACTTGTGCCACGCGGGGAGGGTGTGTTTGATTGTGTTCGATTGTACTCGTGTTTGTCTGGCGGACGGTACCGTAGCCGCTCTCTTCGGGTTGTGGGTACATGTCAGAACAACGCGCATCTGGGGTAATATGACGGTGTAGAAAGGCAGCATCGAGCGCTGGTATTCTCTCTCAACAGCTATCCCTCCCTCGTATGGGGTTTTCTGGTATATAGGTATGCGTACGTATATATAAATGATGTTTCCTAGTAATGATTGGTGCGTGTAATGTGGGTTATGTGTTTTTTATATTTTTTTATTTTTCTTAGGTATCATTATTATAATTATCGTGCAAATATATAAATTATCAAACCTAGTATTATTAACCAATCTCACACTGGGAATATTCAATCATCACCAGATACGTAAGACAAGAGCACAAGGGGAAGCAGGCAATTAACAATCAGCTATAAAACCAAATTATTCATATTTAGAACGCTTCTTTGAGTGTAGCAACCCAGAGGCTGTTGCTGGAAGTAGATGCCGGGATATATTGCCGAACCTGAGCGCACAACAAACGCGATGTCGGAGAGAGATACCGGATTACGTAAGCACATTCCGCGCCTACTCACCTTTTGATAACTTTGCAATAATTCATTTCTAGGCCGTACGAGGAGAGGGGAGGGAGAGTATTCGGAGAGTATGTGGAGAGGCTTCGAAGAGCATCCGGAAAGTGTCTGCACAGCATCTGCACTGCACTGTACAATATCTGCACAATGTTATACAAGGAGATGATCGTGGTGAGCCATCGGATGAAACGGAGATACGTGGATGGGCATGGGCATGGGCGGAACAGGCATCCGTCATCTGGTGGCTGGAGAGCCTTTTCTTGTAAGGCTGGGCCAAGCTGGGGCTGTTTGGTCAGCGTGACACCAGTTCAGCCCCCGGCCTCCACCCAGCCCTCTGACTCCCAGCCACCAGATGCACGTCGCCTCTAGGAATGCTGTAGTACCGGGACGCTACCACAAACCCCGGGAAGCGGCACTTGGGGGCGTCGGAGGTGTGTGTGTGTGTGTGTGTGTGTGTGCATGATGATGAGTGAGTTGAGTGATTGTGAGTGAGTATGAGTGTCTGAATGGGGGTGTCCAGGTGGACAAGCACGCGCAGCATCCACGCGCCCCTCATACGTACAGTACCACGTACAGTACTACGCACTCCCATGGTTCTTTCCCCGACGTCCTCCCTGGTCACGCCCACGCCCACGCCCACGATCACGCCTAGATTGGCCTGTAGTCTTTGTTTGTTTGAAGTGAGGTATCTGTGTACGAGCAGTGAGAATCGCTAGTGGGAATTGATTGCTATCTATCTATCCCTTGCACTCCCGCACTTCCCGTTGTCTGTTGGTCAGTTTGTCTGTTTGTCTGTTTGTCTATGGAGGATAGATGTTCCCCCCTACACGCCCTACTACACGCCCTACACATCCCCCCCGTAAATTATGTCTAATCCCCTCCAATCCCCTTCAACCCCCCACTCACCGCCTTCACAGGGTTCTCGGATCCCCGGAACGCCGTCATCACCGTCATCACACTAGTCCCAGCCTGGTAAGTCGCCTACCTTATTTGACAAGTGGACCCTTGGGACTGCACTGGACTGCACTGGTCTGCACTGGACTGCATTGTTGTAACTGTAAACAACCTCCAACCGCCACCCAAAATGCCACCCCTCCACTACAAAATCAACCACTTACGTCTGTTTAAATCATCTCAACCATCTAAATTGGACGTCCCATACTCTGAACTATCATATGTAATTTCTAAAAATTTCTTTGTTGACAGTCTTACTCCTGTACAACCCAACTGTACTCGAGTACTACCCAAGCTATGTGTACAATCACACAACCCATGTGATACTGTACTGTACACTGTACAGTGTACAACTCTGCAGCTGTTCCTCATGTACGAGTGAGTACCTCATCACCATATTATGTATGGTGCAGTACTGTTGAATTCCCTCGGCAATGTGCCCTGCTGTACTCTTCGGTTCGGTGAAGAGTACAGCTGCTTGTCTGAGATACATATTCCCAACCCTCACTCATCCACCACCGGACTCGGCGGGAGATGTAATCGACAATCAACCTCTCTTTCCCTTTAAAAATTATACCCAGTACCTAGCCGCGTCGCTGCTGCCTTACTAACTCACTCCCATGCACTCCGAATCCCCTCATCCCTTCCTTCCCCCGTCCCATCATCTTTTGGCTCCACCAGACCCAGGACCCCGCCCGCTACTCTGTTGACCTTCATCCCATCCTCGCCGAAACTTCCGATTTCTAATGACTCCCTTCTCATCCCTCCTCCGCCCTCCATTATTTCCACTCATTCTTCCCTCCCACTGACTGCCCTTTTACAACCATACCCTACTGGAACCCAGCATCATTTTATTACCTTATCACCTTCTCACAACCACCTACAAGACATATGGTCTCTGTCTACCTGCTAGACAAGCTATAACCACTCTCCCCACAGACCTCTCAGAAGGACCACCCTATTAACCTAACACACAAAACAATACATCCTGACAGACTGCCACACATGAGGACGTATCCTGAATTTACCAAGGCAGCTCCGGCCCTGCTGGTGCTGCTATCTGCTCTGACGGTCTCGGCGCATGAAGACGAAACTCACATGGCCGCTGATATGGATATGGGCATGACGACCGCTGGCGCCGGTATGCCGCTGAACGCCGCCCCGTCCAATGCGACGCTTGAAATCCCTCCAAGCTACTTCCGTCACCCAGAACACGCACACTTAATTCTCGCCCATATCGCGCTGATGACGATTGGCTGGGTATTTGTGCTCCCAATTGGTATGAATCTTTGGTGATGCTAAAAAAAAACGAATATATCTAACGTGATATAGCTGTGATGCTCTCGATTTCACGCTCGAAACTGAACCTCTTTGCCCAAACTGGCTTTTTTATAATAAATTCGGGGGGAGTTATACTGGCGATGCTCTACAATGGCAGAACGCCAGACTTGTACCCCCACAACGCGCACCACACAATCGGGTGGCTGATTACCTGGGTCACCGTTGTGCAGATATGCCTCGCACTTATTACAGCCTCTGCTAAGCTGCGAGGCGAAAGCAAAAACTCTGAGGAACGCCTACCCTTTATCCAAACCCTACAGCATCAATGGGCAAGCAACCCAGAAAATGCTCCTGGATATCGATTCTCGGACGATAGTGGGCATGGAACAGAACAGAATGACGAATCACCTAGAGGAAACTCGTCGTCCTCACTGGAAGATGATCGAGATGTCATGAACGGTATAAACCGGAAGTACTACGAGGGTGAAGCTGATGACCTGACTCCGAGTTCAAAGAAGAACCGGCATATGCTCGTGAAGAAGTTACGTGCTCTTCTTTCAGGCAAAATGCCTTTATATATCTCTTCACGCGTGACTAGCTTGATTCGCATCCTCGAGGCCATTATAACGCGGACGGTATTGATTCAAGGATTCGTGGCTATAACAACTGGAGCCGTGACATATGCCGGGATTTTTGTATGCACCCCTAGTCACTGAGGAAGTTTTCTTTTAAAATCTAACTGGTTCTAGCGAGGAAGAGAAGTTTTCTCTGGGCTTGCCCATTTCATCAAGGGAGGAGTGTTTTTCTGGTACGGAATATTCACGTTAGGCCGCTGGGCCGGAAGTTTTGCAGACCGTGGTTGGGTGTGTATTTTCTCACCAACATGCATTCTGATACTGACATTGGGAAGGCTTGGAACATCAAACCTAGAACCTCTACCGGAAAGTCCGAGAAAGGGAGCACGATCTCAGCAGAATTCGTGGAAAGCTTCCTTATATTCTTTTACGGTTCTACGAATATATTTCTCGAGCACCTGAATGCATGGGGTGAAGCATGGAGTGCGCAGGACCTGGAACACATCTCCATCACTATAATGTTCATCGGGGGAGGGCTGGTGAGTAAATTAATAATGGCATATGACCTCCAGATACTGACAGTTGAAGTGCGGGATGTTAATTGAATCGATTGGAATCCGAAACCTGTTGAATGTCAACTCTGCAAAAGCTCCCGTAAACAGGCCGGTCGACAGCCCGTTTATGGATGGCGAAGACGATGAATCAGGCTGGCAGCCGCCCCAAAGCTACAAGATTTCGATGAACCCCATTCCGGCATTGATGGTGCTTCTACTGGGGTTGATGATGAGCTCTCACCACCAAAGTTCTATGGTATCGACTATGATCCACAAGCAATGGGGAACCCTTTTGATGGGCGCTTCCTTTGCCAGAGGGTTGACGTATATTATTTTCTACTTGTCACCACCGACATCATTTTTGCCTTCGCGACCACCCTCGGAGCTTATCACAGCGTTCTGCCTCATGGCTGGCGGTCTCGTGTTCATGGCTAGCGTAAGTGTACCAACCTGCTTTATATTGCTGTTGTATTTGGAGACGCCTGACACATATTACAGAGCCGTGATACAGTTGTATCGATGGAATATAATAACCTGGACGCTATGTTTGTATTCACCGTGACAATGGGTCTCGTGAGTTTCCTTATGGCATGGATCGTTCTCAACGTCGCAGTCAAGGGCTGGGCATTACGGAGGGAGAGAAGGCACAATAGACTTTAGATCAGCGGTATGATATCCCTTTGCTAGTTTTTAGATTCGACAACGTGATACCATTTGCTTTTTACTGGGGAGATTTTGCGGACAGCCTTGATTTAATTCTTGAAGCAGAAGAAGGGGATTAGCTAGTGAGTATAGGTGCTAGGTCTTAATAATAAACATCGAATGAGGTCCACTGAAATTTATGTGCTGTCAGGTCTCGCCAAGTGCTGTCTCACCTTCATGCGTATGTCCAAGGCGGGTATATGATACATTTCTGAGATCTATTAAAATATTATCATTTCGGCCGATACACTACCCGTTCTGCGAGAAAGCGTGGAGTATCGATGTCATGGCTCGGTAATACAACGACTTCGTTCTGCCTTGCAAACTCCTTCATTAACTTCAAGCTCTGTAAAGCACGAAGGGGGTTATCGTTGATTCCATCTGGCTCTTCTCTATCCAGAACATCCATGCCGTATGTCGCATCTCCAGGGAGGAAGTACGTTGTCGCCTCTCCTGTTTTACTTTCTCCATCAACTATAAGGGCAAGGTGCCCTGCCACGTGGCCAGAGGTATCCACAGCGACAATCTTGCCATCAGATGTCAAGGGATAGGATTCCTTCCAAGGTCCAACAGGCCGGTCTTGGTAGTCGATGATCTTGGGCGAAAAGTTCTTGGGCCAGCGATTCGGGGTAGCCCCCTCCATCCCCGCAAAAAAAGGGTGCTCGCCAAAAGCCTGCCAATGCTCCCGGCTGACATATACTGGCAGATCTGGCGCGGCGGCGATTAGGTCCTCTAGGCCGCCGGCGTGGTCATGGTGAAGGTGGCTCAGTACAACTGCCTTTAAGTCTGTTGGCTTGACGCCATGCCGGGCGAGTTGCTGGACAATGCCGTCTTCTGGCTCGACGACGAATTCGCTCAGCAGTTTGTTGAACAGGGCGGCACGGGGGAAGTAACCCGCATCGTTACAGCATGGAGATTGGCCGGTGTCAAAGAGGAAGAGGCCCTCTTGGTGGCGAATGAGAAAGACACCGATTGGAAGAGGCTGCGTCCATTGCCGGTCACAGACAGAACGAAGACGGCGGATGATAGGGTATCCGTTCGCTGGCTGTGAACGCATCATTGGCCGTATCCTTACAGTTCCTGTAGTAAAGAAATCCAAGGTGGGTGATTTTGTGGTGAGACTCTCATTATTCCCATCTGAAACAGACTCATTAGCCACGCTGGTTGCGTGGTCGACTACAGCCATCGTTATTCGTTTATTATGATAATTCGATCTATCGAATTATCTTCATTACTTCCACATTTTCAGGGTGACCTTATATATGGTACTTCTCGTGTGTTATAAAATGAGCCGGCTCATTCAATACCTCGGAACAATAAACCCTCCAACGGTCAAACAACTGCCCGCCTAGCCACTGATTCCCACAACTGATAAAATATCATCGTATTGGGCTGCCGGCGCTCGGCGGTGCCAACCACCGATTAAAAGTGGAAATATATCGACATCACGTGACAACGCATGTGTTACTTGGGCTATACGATGCTTGCCATACTTGCCAGAAAACTGCTAAGCCGCAACCAATCTAGATATTTCAACAAATAAAGCCAGTACACTCATTATACTTCTAACGCTTCGTATGATGCATGCTATGTTGGACAATTCTAAAACTATAGAAAAGAGGATGTTGCTACTGGTTGTAATTATACGTTACAGTGCGATTTAAAACTACCGTAACTGCTTATAAAAGCTCTATTTGACTTGTATTTAGCTTAGCCATGACTCAATGCATAACGTAGGTCGTGGCCTTACCGACTATATGGCCTTACCGACATAGTAGGGTAGGCCGCCCCATTAAAGCCATCAAAGCCATTAACACCAACCTCAACTACCTTACAATAGTAAAGCGTAGGAGTGAGAGAGCTTAGGAACGCAATTTACAACTCTCTAAGGTAGTTTTAGGAGTACAGACTAGAAAATTTAAATCAGCATATGCTGC
>JPJW01002356.1:0-15379 GCA_000750755.1 Pseudogymnoascus sp. VKM F-4513 (FW-928)
GTTGAGGGGCTGGAGCTTTAAGAGGGAAGAGAGGGGGGCGGTGGAGATGCAGAGTCTTGGTAGTGGGAGAAAGACGCCAGTACTGGGGATGCAGATGCCGTCGATGCCGCATAGCAGTCCGCAGAGCGGTGGTGGTAGTGCGGCGAACAGCCACAACAATAGCCCGAATGCGGACTCTGGGAGGGGGAGGAGGAGGGGGAGGAGAGAGGATGGTATGGAACTTAATGATGTCGGGGGACTGCTTGGGTGATATTTTTTGGGCTGTTAATGAAACGGCTGGATGGGAATTTGGTTTGGCGTTTTAAAGGGACGGTGGTTGGCATACATAACCGTTTTTTGCTGGCGTTTTTGGGAAAGATGGGGGAATTAAGTATACCCCGTTTGCGAATGGATGCATATATAGCGATTATGATGGATGAGAGAAATAAGGGGGGAGGGTGAATGGGGAAGGTTAAATAAGTAAATGAGGGTATAGAGAATATCATCTGTGAAGATTGAATTTGACACTGTCTGGACGAATGTGAAGAATAATTTCTGTGCTGTAGTTGGCGAAGGATAAACTTTGTATTGTAGTTGATGGGGAATAATTTCTATCTAGCCGTCTATAAAGCACAGTTACTATCCCCAGCGATATAATACAACAGTGCCGTGGGCGTCATTCGGTTCTATGCTAATCGTCATGTATACAAAAGCAGGCTCTCTCTGCTCCATTGTCGATGAAAACCATCTTGCCATCTACAACCTCATAGCCTTGCTCCCAATCGTGATCTGGCACTTGTGCGCTCTCAGGCCACGTCAAAGGGCACATAATGCACAGATCCATTTCGTCCTGCTCTGTCAAAAGAGAATCAAACCTAAAGTCATCTGTTCCCTCAAAGGCAGCACAGATAGAACCACGTGCAAAGGAAACTTCTTCCCACTCCGTCCTGCTTGCTAGTCGAAACTTCCACTTCACATCATCCACATCGCGGCCCTCCCCAACATCCATCCATCGCGTGACAAACATTGCCGTTCTAGCCTTCCCATAGCTCTTGAAGTCAATTCTAATCTCCGTGTGGCAGTACTTGCAATATATGACACCCTCTTTACTCACATAGTCGTTGATCTCATCCGGACTCGGGACATGGATCCTACAAAACCCCAAATCATCTAGATTGGTGAAGACGTTGTGACGGCAGAACTCGAACCTCCCGTCTACAGTGAGCGGAGGTCGCAGCGGTGCTGAAAACATAAAGACCCTCTGGTCGCGGAGGAGGAGGGAGCCGTTCCGGATCCGCGCTTTGGAGGTGCGGAGCTCCACGAATGCGTCGGAAGTGTCGTGGATTGTTTTGTGGGAGAGAAGACGGAGGAGCGCTGTGGTGGGACGGCCTTGGCGGTGAGCTTTCATGGCCATGAAGAAGATGGTTGAGGTGAAGCTGGGCGGTGTTCTTCCCATGTCTTGGTTAAAGGAGGCTGTGGCCCGGCATTTGGACCAGGCTTTGCTGGCGTCGGGACAGAAGCGTTCGGTTACTAGGTGACGCTGGGCGAGGGGCGTGAAGTGCAGTTTGTTGCATTCGTGGCAGACGATGTGGAGGGGAAGGTCTCGTTCCAGTAACTGTAGAAAAGAATTCATTACCTCGGAGTCGGCGTCCTTGAGGGGCTGGAGATATTCATGCTTGAGGCATAAATAGAGGTGGCGGCATGATAAACTTAAGCTTCCCATTGATTCGAGAGGGAGAAAGCTTGCTATGAGTAAATGGATCTCGGGTGGGAGGTTAAGGAAAGGTGACAGTGACGGCTTTGCAAGGCGGGCTGGGAGATGGAGTTGACCAAGACTTTCAGATATGTCCTGGATGGTATCCATTTTGAAGTGAGAATAATCTCTTCGCCAATCCAATATGAGGCGATTAATTTGAATGTGGTTTAAGAAGTCGTGTCTAAATTATAAGAGCAAAAAGAGAATTGAGAGAAGACAACTTGGGATTATAAGCACCAGTAGGGAAGCTAAAGGGACTGTTTGGTTTATACACTATTCAAATTAGTCTATTACTATAAAGTTTAACAAAATCACTCCGGTGAGTCAGTCTAGTGGACATCGGGACTTAATTAAACTATGGTGTGGAGTTATAACTACTATATATACACTAAATCGAAGAATGAGACCATAGTTTTAGTTTTTTGACAGCACTATCCCAGTGGTTCAGGGCGGCCAGATCCTGGTACCAAACTTTAACAATAGTTACTCACGCCGAACAAAAAAATGGTATGATCTTGTCAATTTAAGTGCCTGGCTAGACGGACTACCGGTTACAGTAACTGTGGTTGAAATAACAGCGGTCAGTCACTCAGGGCCGTATTCAAAAATGTCAGATACTCACAAATCGAACGAGCAAAATAATTTTTATCGTCGGTGAGGCTAGTATCAGTGCTCAGCTACAGATGGTGCGATAATAAACGTCAAGGGCAGGGGATAGATAACACCACCTATTTTACCAACTTCGCGGATGCTTCTTTCGAGCTGTTGTACATTCGCAGGCTTTAGGAAATCAAGGGCAACTGCTGAATTTGTGATAGCTGGGATAACTGGCCATGTTGGATTGACCCAAAATATCTTCTGTGAGGGCTGTGCTGCTGCGTGCTCAAGGCCCTCGTTAATTGTTCGGCCATATACTTGGCCACTTCGTAGAGCATGAATTAAGAGTATACATATCGGGCCTATAATAATTCTAGCAGTTTGCTCGAGCGGGTACGCCTTGGTGGAAGAAGATTCATTCGGGCTGCAGATTGCACCCACCCTATACCAGCGCCCCCGAGTTACTCACTGTGATTATGGCTCTCAGTCACTCAACTCTGCAATAAAAAATGACGGAGACTCACAAATCAAACGCACATAATAATTCCTATCAGCGTCAAGGCTAGTATCAGTTCCTCAACTACGGATAGTCCCAATTTAGGCTTTTAGCCACATAATAGAGTAAAGTAGATTAAATTGTTACATTTCCCACTCAAACATCTATTTATCATAACCCTCCTCAACCTCCCTCTCCATAACATCAAAAGCCGGCAACGCACTAAACCACCCAGCAGGCTCACTCCCAATCGCCTTTGCCGTAAACGCCGCCTCCTCATCATTCACCTTGACCGTCACCCCACCCCTTCCTCCCGCCGCCGCATCCGCCATCAGCTGCGCATGACAGCACTTCTCCAGCGACGTAAACCAGAATACCGTCGACTCGACACTCAGCCCGCAAGTAAGCAGCCCGTGGTTCTGCAGCAGCGCAGCCTTTCCGCTTCCAAGCGCAGCTGCGACTTCCTTCCCCTCCTCCTCGCCGAGCACCACGCCCTTGAACGAGTCGTACAGAGCGTGGTCCTTATAGAAGGCGCACGCGTCCTGGGTGATGATATCCAGCGGGCGGCCGAGTGCGCAGAATGTGCGTCCGTAAATGGAGTGCGAGTGCGCGACACAGTTTACCTCTGGGCGCGCGGTGTGGACAGCGTGGTGAATCATATACGCCGCCTTATTAAGGAGACGGACCGGGCCACCCTCTACGATCTCACCAGCGGCATTGACGAGGATGAGGTCCGAGGCCTTGAGGAGCGGCCAGGCGACGCCAAAGGGGTTGACCCAGAACGACGTCGGCTCTACGGGGTCCTGGGGGCGGTTAGTTGCGGCTTGTGGAGGGGCAAGGGGGGAGTGTGCGCACGCGAAGAGTGATGTGACCGGCGACGCCTTCATCGTAGCCTAGTTTGGCGAAGATGCGGTAGGCGAGGATGAGGCGGCCTTTGAGGTATGCGCGCTCCTCGTATTTGTCGGTGAATGTGCGGGGAGAGGGGAATTTGGAGCCGATGACTGCGGTGTCGACTGCGCGTTGGGTCTCGGTTGCGGTGTCCGAAGTGTCTGCGGATGGTGGAGCCATGGTTGGTGATGGATTGATCGAGGTGATGGGTTTGATGGACTGTTGTATGATGTAGGAAGAGAGTTGAGGCTAGAGGCCGTCCCGTCCTTTATAGTTCTGTAGTTCTGTGACACCCGCCGAGGTCTCCATCGTGATACGCACTATACGAACGTTATGACCCCGCTTACCCCGCATATTACCCCTCTAGGCTCACTTAGTATGGTCGATTGACAAATCTCTCGGATATCATAGGCGTAAGTGTTATCAAGCCGTAAGCTGACTGTGAGATGTTCAGTAATTGTGATTCTCAAGGGTGATACGAGAGACTACGGCAGTTATAAAGCAAATAAATGTTAAATGTGTGGTGTTTTCGTATTGAGGCTATTATGGTTTGAGCCAGTTGACTGAAATTGTATTTAAAATAACAACCAAATACTACTATCGTCCTGGATCCCAAGGCGCTCTCACTTTGAACTTCTGAGGCACAAGAACATATATAGATTTTAATATAAATTTTTTACCAGAGACAGAATCAACAAAACCGTTTATTCCGCTAGGAATTATAGTTAAATCCTACCATAAACCCTTGTCATTTCAAAGCTACCGGTACTCCGGTCGGGGCTGACTGAGGCCACGTGATACTGCGCGCTGATAATCGGATCTTATCGCGGTGAACGATGGACAGGGGAGGGAGGGGATAGCTCCAATAATCCGCCAACCAAGCCAATTTCGTCTGATGTGAGACTCGCTGGAGCTTACACGTATTTTTATGGAAACATGTCAGCACTAAATATCGCAAAGCGGGTTGTTAAATCAAATTTCCTATAAGTGTGCCAGTGCTTACCTGCTTACTACATGCTATTGGGAGAGCTCATACAATCCTTTGGGATTCACCACCTTGTTGGTCTGGAACCATACTGGGAATGCTTGTCACCGCGCTAACCTCCCGTCGACATACTTTATATGGGGTTTTCGTTGATGAGTTTGACGTACATCTCTAGAAAATCTGATGGAGTATGAGGATGCCGCCAATGGTAGTCTCTGATTACTCACGATCGGCGCCATTGGCCCATATGAGATGCAGAGGATCAGCTTCAGCTGCTCCTTAATTACTGTCAACTGTCAAGCTTTGCTATTTTAATCTTATTTTCAGCCGCTGTTAGGCTATCGTCGATGATCCTGTATAAAAGCTAGGTGCATCCCATCTGCAATGTAAGTTTACGGTCTGTCTCCTCTTCGATCCTTATCCTATCCTCTGCTCTCTCCTGGAAATTTTACCCCCACTCTCTCTCATAATGGCGGAAATATGGGCAGACCAGCCTTTCAAGCTCATCCCAACCATGGCGATGAGGGACGTCAAGGTTAACCCGACTGTGAACCATATTGCAAACGAAATGGTGCTTGCCCACAATGCCATGATCCGTTCCCTGAACGCGATGTACCTCCAGGCGCCATATCTCAAGTCGGACACCGACAAACATGACATCGTCCAGTATGCCAAATTCTGGTAAGTGCCCTGACCCAAAGCTGCAGAGTTGCTTCTGACTTTATAGGATCGATTGGATTCACGTACGACCCCCGTCTTGCTGAAGAAACCTTGAATTGACAGTTCCTAGCATCACCATGAGGTCGAAGAGACCATCCTATTCCCCGGCTTCGAGCGCGAGTCTGGCGTTGAGGGTATGATGGCTGCCAATGTTGTGCAGCACCACGAGTTCGCCCCGGGGTTCGAAGTGTTCATCAAATACGTCAAGGACTGCCTGGACGCCAAATCCGAGGAAAGCTTTGAAGCCGACAAATTCCGCCAGCTCATCGACGGCTTTGCGCCAAAACTGACACTGCACTTGGCGGATGAAATCTCGACACTGCTTTCGCTGGACGAATATGACGAGAAGAAAATGCACACAGTCTATGATGCTTTCGAAAAAGTAATCAAGAACGCGGATTTTGAGAAGGTACGCATTATAGCAAGCCCATGGAATACATTAGTTTGAACTGTACTGACTGATTATAGGACGAGCTCTATCCCCTCGTTGTGGGATCGCACGACAAAGGACTCAAGGGAGGCGAGAACTTCCCTCCAGTACCGACGTTTGTGATATACATTGTTGCGTACTGGCTTTCGAGGAAGTATCGGTCAGTCTGGAGATTCAACCCCTGCGATTTCTTTGGGAAGAAACGGCCGCTTCACTTTGGTCCGACTGTGGAGGATCACTGATATGTGGTCCCGTGGCGAAGCCGTCGATCTTTTTGGAGGCGAATGCAGTGTATGGATGGATATGGATCCTCAACCTGGCATGTGGGGTGGTGATGGGATTGTGGGTATGTACTGTATGTAGTTTCAGCGTCTTAACAATACCACTGTTTCTCGTTTTTATGCAAGATCCGTTAGCTCCCTCTATCCGAAATTCCCACTTGACTCACCGAGACCATGAGTTCCCCAGCGAATAATCACTCAGAATAATATATTGTATGCGCATATTGCTCCAGCCCATCCCGACTCCGGATTGGGCTATCGGTGGATGTGCGGCACAGCAACATCGGCCCCAGGAACGTGGGTGGTAATAAATAGATTTAGCGTATGGCTGGCGTGCTGGGGAACTGACTTTGATAGGACCGGTGTTGCGAATTAGCAAGGAACTGGTCGAACTGATGTGTCGAGCGGGTCACTGGGCGGAGGGGCTAGTTCGCACACAGCCTTATCTGCCTGGCTTGACTCCCCTAGCCTGCTCTGAGCACCTTGGCACCGAGACCAACGACAGGAATATATTTCTGTCCTCGCATCTCTACCACTGTCCTTCATTCATTCGTCCACATATTCATTTCTTTAATTGTGTATACAGGACATTGACATATGTGCATGTTCTTGGTGTGCCACAGCCAGCTCGACGAACACGACACTCGTTTGCCAACCCATCCTCTACCCCGCTCAGACACCGAACCACAAAATATCGACCGATCATATAAACCACGATGGATGACGCCGAAGAACCACAATTCCAGACGCTGGCACAGCGCATTGCTGCCTTGAAGCAGTCACAGGCAGCGGACCAGGCGGGACAACCACAGCAGAATGGCCAGGCGCAGAATGGCACCATGGTGGTCGCTGGAAAGCGGCCCCCACCTCCACCTGTCCCAAAGCCTTCTCGACCTCTGAACGACTTTCGAAGCAATACGGTTCCCGCAGTCCCATCATCTAATAGGAATATTGGCAACGAGCCTGCTGCCCCGAAAGAAGTGTTACCGCCGCCTTCACTTGATCGTGAATTGAAGGAGCGGAATCCTAGACTGTCTGAACGGAACTTGAAGAAGCCCCCACCACTTCCATCGCGGAAGAGCTCACAGCAATCGCTGAATTTGCCAGCTCTGCCAGCACGACGGCCCTCGGAACAATTAGTTGTGCGAAAGGCCTCGAATGACTCTTTCAAGTCGAACTATTCTACACAGTCGGGCTTCTCGTACGGTGGCAGCAAATCGAGTGCATCATCCATTGATACGAACGCTATAAGGAAACTTCCACCACGCTTAGATGAGGCCGCATTACCTGCTTTGCCCCCATCGAGGAGAGAACTAGCGGAAGAGCAGGCACGTTTAGCTCGGGGGAATTTGACCACCATCAGGTCTTCCCCAGCGGTTCCTCGAATTACACGCCAGGGCGAGAACGAACCTTCTCGTCCAGCGCTTCCATCGCGGCCTAGTCAGGCTCCGGCACTGCCATCGCGCTCGCGGTCAAATGTACGAGAATCCCGCGATGATGACGAGGCACCTCCACCGATGCCAAGACGACCGGCAACGAGCGGAGGAAGGGGTGAAGCACCACCGCCGATGCCAAGTCGGCCGTCCGCAAATGCAGACTCCGCACCACCACCCATCCCATCATCTTCCAAGCCGTCGATGAGGCAGATAGATGCCATCAAAGCCAGGCAGGCTGTCAGTTCTTCAGATGAAGTTTGTCTAATTTGCCGCGACTTCTCTGGTCCAGATGAAGTGGCGACAAAGTACCCCCGCCAGTCTCTGCCTAGAGGCAATCTCATAGACTATCTAGCTGATGGTCTATGCGGACCGTTTACATCTCATACCGACAAAGCCCGAGCCATCTTCATGTGGTGCCATCTTAACATTGACTACGATGTCGCTGCCCTCCTGGAGAACCGCGTTAAGTCTCAGACCCCCGACGAGACCATCCGAAAGGGTATGGGTGTCTGTGAAGGCTATGCTGGTGTCTTTGCCGCCATTGCTGTCCGTGCCGGCCTTGAATGTCTCGTCGTTGGTGGTCATGGCAAGGGCTACGGTTATGTTGCTACTGGGCCAGGGCAGAGGTTACCACCTGAGAACCCCACGGGCCATGCATGGAACGCGGTGCGGATCGATGACGGAGAATGGAAGCTTTGCGATCCATGCTGGGGTTCTGGTGCTATGGGCGACGATAAAACATATCACCGCGCATTCACAGCTACGCAATTTACAGGCTCAAATGAGGACTTTGGTCTCAAGCATTTCCCCTCGAATAAGGCGCATTTCTTCCGTGCAGACAGGCGAGTGCCGACTTGGAAGGAGTATATACTTGGGCCCCACGGGGGCGAGGAGACTCTGACGCTGTATAATACTGAACGTCATGGAATTGATAAGGCGACGATTCTGCCGCCGTTAAAACAAATCCAGCTCAATGATGGAGACTCAACGCGTTTCCAGTTCGCGAGGCTGTGTCAGCATTGGGACTTTGAGAGGAATGGGGAGGGGAAACCATACCTACTGGCCATTAAGATTGGCGGCTCGCATCCATATGCAGAGGACTTGGTGCCGCTGGAGAGCGACGACATGTATTGGTGGGTCGATATACCACATTCGAAGCTAGGCAGCCCCGGAGAGTCAATTAAGCTCTACGCGATTGACACGATGAACGGGCAGGATGCACGTGGCGTGACGAAGAAGCAGTTTATGGACCGGAGGAAGACGAGCGGCATGAGCTTTGCGGGCGTGGCGGAGTGGGACCTCGTGTAACGGGAGTTTGTGTTCGGCTTAGTTCGCATGGCATTGGGGCAGTTTGGTGGAACGCTGACACAAGGATATGCATAGAGCATACTCCAGAACAAAGAAGCTGGTTGATGGTGGAGCCTGGGGAAAAGGGACTGTGGTATTCAGATGCTGATACCCGAAACACGGGGGCGCAGCTCCCTTGGTTACGATAATATAATGAATCCACGAATGCAAACGAGGCTGGTATTGAGAGGAAGTCGGCGTTTTTGTAATGTTAGTTGGGGAGTTGGTTCCGATCTTGATATCGGAAGCCAGCCGCCTTCGTCTGTCAAATCTATCACTTCTGTTGCAAGGAATCTACACTATAGTAATAGCAAAATGCAGTTGGATAGAATGTTTTCATCACAGTACTGAGCAATGAACAATGAACATTTTGCCGCCGTAGTAAGAACCATTTGTCGTGCAAGCCCAAGGTGTTTCATGATGAGTAATGGAGGTGTGCGTTGGCCCGTACAGCAGGATTCTTGGCGGCTGTTGGATTCACCTTTGTTCCAACCATGCAGGAGACCTACTTGGTTCCAAACTCTCAGCCTTGTCCGTCCACCTCGCCCAACACCTTGGCCGCCAGAAATAAAGGCAGCCATACCAACTTCTAACTACCATCAACTTGACTGCCTAAGTTGGCGATTTCTTCTTCTATCCTCCATCTTTGCACAGTTCTTCAAGTCCTCTTGGTAGCTCCGCGGCCATCGAAAGTCGGTTGGGGTTACAGGTGGATCGTAGCTTCCCGATCTGTCTCTCGGACCCTCGACCAAGCCAAGCGCACCTCAACCTCAAAACATCTCCACGATGCCATCGTTGAAGCAGGTACGGGGCAAGAGAGCAACACCCAGAGCCATCGTTTCCAGCAAAGGGTCCTCCTGGTCACAATGGCACGATCCCGACAATACTGAAATCAACTCTCTGCCTCCAACCAGCTCCGCCATGAGCTCCGCCGACCCCATAGCTGCGCCCGAGGCGGGCAACGACAAGCAAGCGCCCCGATCGCTTACCTTTTTCGATCTCCCCTCAGAAACACAAAATGAGATAATCAAGCAAGTGAGTTTCCTCCCCAGACCAGATTAACTTATCGGGCCTGGTCGCCCCGCTGTGGGTCAGGGTCCACGTCCGCCTGGCGGATCGTGGGGCAGAAGGGATAGCTAGCTGACAGCCATGCCGCGATAGTGTACCACAACCGATCTAATAGCGCTGTCGCTCGTCTCGAGGCATTTCCGCGATCTGGCGGCCGCGAGGCTCTATCGACACTACTATATCGTGTTTCCAGATGACGATGATGCTAGTTATGGGTCGGGCATGGATGGGCTGGCGGGTGGGCTGGATACGCTTGCTACTAGCGACTACGATTATGCGAGACACTTGAAGGAGATTGTCCTCGAAAGCTTGAGTGGAGGCTCGAAAGGGGAAAGAGCCTATAGGCACTATACGAGTGAAGTGAGCTGCGGGAAGTTTATGAATACGCTGTTTTTGTTGGCGTTGCGGAAAGCGAAGGCGTTGGAGACTTTTAAGTAAGGAAACCCCGCGACTGTCCAATGGTTATAGCGGAAGGCGTGCAGTTTCAGTGGCTAACATGCTGTAGATGGGATGTGCGAGTTGAACTGAGTCGGCCGGTCTACAAGTCACTGCATGATATTGCGGCGTTGCAGCACCTCTATATACGCATGCACCAGGGACCGTCAATATACCGGAATCCTCCACCGCTGCCGGAACTTAAATGCTTCCCCGATGATACCATAGAAATTGCAAAGAAGTTTGCGAAAGCTGTCGGGGGTCGCTCGAAAGAGCCACCCAACAAGTTGACAAACCCACAGGCGAAGGCGATCCTTGCTTCGCGGGTGAAGGACCTGAAAACCGATCATGGTCCGCCTACGATATCTGGATTCAAAAACCTAAAGACTCTATCGATCCTCGACATGGATACCTTGGATTATGTCAAGGAAATCAAGACTTGCATCCACAATTCGTCTTCGACATTAACTAAGCTTCAGCTATCGTTTTCGGAGGCCCTGGCAAGAAAGGCGCGGAAGCCACCTCCTGCTGAGGACACAGGTGACGAGTCGGACCAGGAAATGGATGAGTTTGGTAATATGATACCACCTCCACCTGTTGTGGTGCCCATTTCAACAGATGATGCTTCTGGTCCGGCCAAAACATTCCGGGCGGTTGAAGCTAAGCAGGCACAGGAAGCTGTGTTGGCTCAAATTTTTGGTCTAGAATCAAAGGCGAAGGGGTCAAATCTGGATTCCAAGGACGAAGAAAAGAAATCTACTGCTAGCGCCGTGGATGATACTGTGAAATCGTTTATCAAGGATTTTTCGGCGCTGTTTAAGAAGGTGATGGGCGGTCCAAGCAGCTCCGAGTTCACACCGGAACAGAAGGAATTTATGAAGGCTGTTGAGAAGGGGGCAAAGAAATACTTGAAGGGAGGGAAGAAAGCTGCTGCTGGAAAGTCTAGCAAGGATGGATCGGAAGAGGATTCAGCCGCCGGAAGCTCAACTGAAAAGGCTACGCCCTCATCTTCCTCCGATACTAGTGAGGCCGGCAAAGCAGATGAAAGCACCGAAACCGAGGGGAAGTACGTTGGCTTATTTGACAAGGAGGATAAGAAAGAACCAAAGTCGCACCAGTCAACCGTCGATAACCCACATCCGGATGATATTGATGTTTGTGAGCCAGCGGTGGAACCCGATTCCCAAGATGCAGACGGATCTGCACCAGAATCTGCACCAGAGGAAACAACCACTGGCGCCTTTCCAGCTGGCTTTGAGAGCGCAGGGGCCATACTAGCTAGGTTTGGACTTGGAGAGAATTTTCACCGGGATATCCTTGAGCTGGCACTTGCAACGCGGGCCCTGGAAGGGTTCCGGTTCCACAATCTTGCCATCGACTCGCTCCAATACAACGTTATCAAGGAGGCTGCTGAGGTGCATAACCGATCCCTGGAGACAAAGGATAAGTCCATGAGCGAGTACGTGCGTACAAC
Source organism: Pseudogymnoascus sp. VKM F-4513 (FW-928) (assembly GCA_000750755.1). Lineage (NCBI taxonomy): Eukaryota > Fungi > Ascomycota > Leotiomycetes > Thelebolales > Thelebolaceae > Pseudogymnoascus > Pseudogymnoascus sp. VKM F-4513 (FW-928). Next base: position 11,893 of record JPJW01002356.1, read on the forward strand.
CCGCGGACTGACTCTAAGATCGTTGTCGATATACCTCATCCCTATCAAGACGTCTGTGCTGTCAAGGGCTGTGGATCTGCACGTCTTGAGAAAGATCTCTCTGCTCAATGTCGGTCCTCAGGCACCCTTCTGGAATTATCTTGCGAAGGAGAACCAGGTTTCAGCGTTGCCTCTGTGCAAGATCCACACCGACAATGTCACGGTCCATTTCCTCAAGTTCGTGAATCAGCTAGAGAACCTGGAGGAGCTGTTCGTTTTGGAACGCTCTACGAAGAGTACGGAGTACAGCTTTGCGCCGAAGACTACGGTTACGAGTGATAATATTCGCCGCCATGTCCTTAAGAAGCATGCTCCAACACTGAAGAGACTGGTCATCAAGAATGAAAATGACTATACGTGGGATGCGAATGTGAAGTTTTTGGAGCTGCTTTGCCGGAAGGGAAAGAATCTGATAGAGCTTTGCATTAGCTTTGCATCTCCTGCTCTGGTATGTGATATTTCTTATTATAACATTATTTTTGGCTATTTATCTGCCTCCGTCTTCACGATTATGAACCAAGCAAATACTAACACATTTCATAGCATACTTTCAACCAGTATCTTCCAGGCTTGGTTTCTCTCAGAGCACTCCACATAATGAACTTTCGGAACGATGACACATGCCACTGGGTTATGCGTGAGGTTCCCAGGTTCATTGCCGACGCCCTGTCAAGCCACCCCAATATGAAATTGGAGTACTTGGCCCTGGGTAACACCGTTGGGCGCCTCCAATGGAAGCCCAAACCTGCACACAAGGCCAAGGATAAGGGGAAGGATAAGGCCACCGTGTATTCAGGCAGCACGACAATAATCTCCGAGGAGAAGTCGGATGGAGGCAACAGTGACGACAGTGAGGAGGAGGATGACTCTGCACCGGGACTCAATCTCGAAACCGTTGAGTGCGGCCGGTTTTACGACATTACTGAAGTTCGTATGTGGGGGAAAGAGGTCCTAATGGGCCGATTGTGACAACGACAGTTTGCTGCTTATAGCCCGCCAATACCACATCCTGGTGGTGCCTTTTAACATGTCGGGGGTTATGAGATGATCTGGACTGCCATAGTTTACCAACTCAGGAAAGTCAAGGAGGGAGGTCGATAAGACGGATGGAATCTGGCGTGGGTATCATGTTTTCTTTTTACTTTCTGCGACAGACCGAGAGAGCGAGGACGATTCATTATTGGGACGGCAATGCACACATATCCTTCTTTTGGGCGAATGGCAAGCGAAATTGGCGCTCGAGCATGGACTGAACATCTGTTTTTTGGGGGGCACTGGGGATGGGGCATTACATACTAGGTTTAGGACCAAGGTAGAAGAATTAATCAAAGGATCTCAAGAAAGTAACTTCGTAATATCATTTTGTTTCCATCCATACAGGTCACGGGACCTCATTCTGAACCTGGTGGCGGCAAGCGGCGAAACTATTTCCCGCAGGTCTGGGGTAGCGCAAGGCTTCTGATGAACTTTTATGCGCGGCCGCCGTCGTAAAAGCCTGATGTTCAAAGGCTCAGTCTCACTTAGACGCCAATACTACAGTCTCTTTCAATCGTCCCTCAGTGATTTTACAATGGGTCGCGGAGGCAAAAGAGTGAGTCTACGCACGCAATTGGCGATTCCAGAAAACTAATTAACCTTCTCCCAGGGCGGACGTGGCGGTGGCAGAGGCAAAGGCCGTGGAGGTGGGGGTGGTGGTCGCGATAGTCGCGATAACCGGGTGAGCTACGACAAAATCGACAAGACCAACGAGAAGTTCGAGCGGTACTATGATAGCATCATTGAGCTGCCGGAGGAGGAGCGCACGCAGTTCTGGGCGGCGCTGAGGAGGGATCTGCCAAACAGCTTCCGCTTCGCGGGGTCGAAAGGGTATGTTGCTTTTTTACCTTTCGCAAGTTTTGGAAACAATGCTAACTTGGATAAAGACACGCCTTGGCTGTGCAGAAGCAGCTTCGCGAGCGCTACATCCCGGAGATCACCAAGATCGAGCACTACGATGGCACGGCCGTCGAGGCCCCGCAGCCAGTCCCCTGGTACCCTGATGAACTCGCCTGGTGGATGACGACGCCGAAGAACGTTGTGCGCCGCTTCCCGCCCTTTGCGGCTTTCCAGAAGTACCTCGTCTCCGAGACCAGCGTTGGAAACATCAGCAGACAGGAAGTCGTCAGCATGATTCCTCCGCTTCTCATGGGCATCGAGCCGGGAATGACTGTTTTGGATATGTGCGCTGCGCCTGGAAGTAAGGCGGCCCAGCTTTTGGAGATGGTTCACAAGGGCGAGGAGGCGAGGATACGCAATGCGCTCCGCCTGCACGCTAAGGAGGACGGGAGAGAGGTCAGCCCTGGTCTGGATGTTGTTGGTGACGAGGACTTGAATGTCGATTCCGAAGACTTTGGAAGGGCTACTGGCCTCCTCATTGCCAACGACTCCGATTACAAGAGAAGTCACATGTTGATTCATCAGCTTAAGCGCCTTTCATCCCCGAATCTGATCGTTACCAACCACGACGCTACGATTTTCCCATCCATCAAGCTGCCGCCGACCAAGGAGGACCCGGCCACTAACCGCTACCTCAAGTTTGATCGCATTCTCGCGGATGTGCCTTGCTCGGGTGATGGAACCTGCCGCAAGAACCCCAACCTGTGGCAAGATTGGAGCCCTAGCAATGCTCTCGGCCTCTACGTGACTCAGGTCCGTATTCTTGTCCGTGCTCTCCAGATGCTCAAGGCTGGTGGACGAGTCGTCTACTCTACCTGCAGCATGAACCCCGTTGAGAACGAGGCTGTTGTTGCTTCAGCCATTGAGCGCTGCGGTGGACTGGAGAAGGTTCAGTTGATTGACTGCAGCGACCAACTTGTTGGCCTGAAGCGCAAGGAAGGTCTCAAGAAGTGGACTATCATGGACAAGTCTGGTAAGGTTTGGGAGGACTGGCCATCCGTCGACGCTGAGAATCAGAAGGGTGGTGTCAACCATGCCACCGCTCGCCTTGCTGAGGGCATGTTCACTCCTACTGGCGAGGCGGCTAAGATCCCGCTTGAGCGCTGTATGAGAGTCTACGCGCATCAACAGGATACCGGTGGTTTCTTCATCACTGTTCTCCAGAAGATGACCGAATTCAAGGCGAAGCCTGAGTCTGAGGCCAAGAAGTCGGAGCCAAAGCCAGCTGTTATCAGCATCGTCGAGGAGATCGAGGCTCAGCCAGAGCCAGCCCCAGGCGCAAACGTGGCCCCCAAGATCGAGGCTGCAGACCTCCTCGAGGGCTCCACCTCAACTGATCTTCAGGACCAAACCGTCCCCGCTGTTGCTCGCGAGAACCAAGCTAGCGACAAGCCGGATGCTACGCTCCCCGCCAAGCGCGCGTACGACGACAGTGACGCCGCCCCATCCTCGCCGAAGAAGGCCAAGATCGAGAGCAACGGCGCCGAGCCAGAGGCCCTGAAGCTGGACGACC
>JPJW01002357.1:0-47350 GCA_000750755.1 Pseudogymnoascus sp. VKM F-4513 (FW-928)
TCAAGCAAGCCTCGGTCGCGGCTTCCTCAAAAACAGGTTTTAAGGTTAGATATATGGCAAGAACGATTACAAAGCAGGCCTCAGTCGTACCTTCCCCAAATATTCAAACTTGAAGATATATGGCAAGAACGCTTACCAAGCAAAGCCCGTCGTTGCTTCCTCAAAAACCTTTTAAGTTAAGAGATGCCCAGTTTCCTTCTACAACACACACGACTCTTCTAGGATTTTGGTGATATACTATAAGGGCCTAACTATGCCTTGTATAGGTAGATATTAATCTAAAGCTAATTTATATTTGAACTGATTTATAATTATATAGACAAGAGACAAAGTTTACTAAAGGTTTGGCTCAAAAATATTATCCTCCGTTGTATATGAACACGCCGTCCCGCACTGATAGCGTCATTCTCCAAACACCCAATACCCAAGCGCGCCCCCCCACCACAAAGAAAATATTGGGGAACCATTCATTTCTATCAGTTCTTTTATAACAATGCAGAAACCTGAGTATATCAAGCATATCACAAAGATAAGGAAGGTTGATATACAGTTAATGGACCGCAGAGCATCACATCGAATTATTTTCGGAGTTCCGGTTTATTTATAACCACTTGGACTTCGGAGTTCCGGTTTGCATAATGAACGAGGCTTCATGACGTTTTGTCAGAACATCTTGACTTGATTCCGCGATTTGGGCCAATTACGTCAATTATAACCCTTTGCGCTAAGTTCCATATCAATTTTCAGTTCTCTGGAGATTGTTTTATCAACACTTTGCGTAAAAAGCAAAAGGGCGCGAGTTAGCTCACTGTATCATTGTAACCCATTCACGATTTCATTGCTGGGTTAATTCTGCCCGGCACTGGCATCACCCTAATTGCACTGAACCATCTTCACCAAACACACGCATTGCAACCATGGCATTCTCACATATCAGCCTGCCTGTGGGCAGCCACTACGTCGCTATGCGAAACTTCTACACCGCCATCCTCAAGCCGCTCGGCTACGAGATCAAGCTGGGCAACGGCGAGGGTGAAGAATTCTGCGGCCTAGGCACCAACGCCTCCGGACCTATCTTCTGGCTTGGCCTCGGTGCTAACAACAAGACACTGCCCGAGTATGACGGCCATCTAGAGAACCGAATCGCCCCAATTCACCTAGCATTTGATGCGGAAAGCCCCCAAAAAGTCGATGAGTGGTACGAGAACGCTATGTGAGTTCCCCTTGTTTGTTGCTGTGTTGATGGCTGGTTGCTGATTGCATGACTAGCAAATCGGGAGGTATCGATAATGGAAAACCTGGAAAGCGCCAGTACTCGAGGGCTTTCTACGCAGCTTTTGTTCTAGATCCGCTAGGGAACAACATCGAGGTGCTTCACATGTTGAAGGAGTAGCAGTAGCTAACTCAATCGAATAACCGACCACAAGAAGTCTGGATTTTCATAGACACACGCTTGCCGACACGACATCATCCACCCCAATACGCCCACATAACACTCCCCCTTTGACCCTGTCTCATTAAAGCAATCAATGCGGCCATTTTCGTGATACAAATAAATGCAATGCCCATCGCCACGTCTACATTCATCCAAGTAGAGGCCCTTTGTAAATAGCCTTGATGTTGTTAGTGGTAGTACTACCTTTAGATGTCGAGGTAGGTTAACAGATATTTCGATTGAGGGCTAAATAGGGGTGGGTTAAGGTGGCAACGATAGCTCCTCCATTTGAGAATAGCTCTCATGATCTGATGGCAAATCTAATAACTCTGAGTCACTCATTTTTACCATAATTGTCACGTTTATAATAGCATTGGAACAGTATCATGGATTTACGAGTTGGCATTTGTGCGGCCTTGGCTATGCTTGGCTATTCTTGGCAATGTCCTTGGGATCCGGATATATCCCTAGATCCTAAGGATAGGTCGTAGGCCTTAAGGATAGGATATCTCCGGATCAGTATCTGGATCAGTATCCGGATCAGCTTGGGTCATGTACGATCCGTGCCGAACACTATAGAGACTACATCAACTACTGGTGATGAACGGAGTGGAAATCGCGCCTCGACCAGCGTGCAAGATATTAGGGGTCCATCTAGATGAACAATTATACATGAAATAAATACCACCTTAACAAAGCTGCAGCCAAGGCAACGGTTTAAGCCACAGCTCTGTCAACACTCTGAGGGCGCCTTGACTACAAGCATTGAGAATAGTAAATCAATCAATCAATCAATTTCTAATACATCTGCTAGGAGAGAGCGTGGGAATATTGATTTCCAGTATACCGTTTCATTATACCCAATACAATATCATCAGCTTCACTTTGTAGTATTTATTACTAGCCCCAAAATATTGGGTAACAGTAGTTATTGTTTAAGCATCCTCTCACACTCTGCCTTCGCTTCGGCCACCATTCGCCCAACATCGAAATCCCAGAGGTTTCTCGAACGGCTCTCGATATCGGCCTTGATCTTAGCGGGGTCGCTCCCTGTGGCCGGATGTCTCCACTCGTAAATGTCACCCATCTCCCGCGAGCTGCGAACTAGCCACTGCGAGCGCTCGAGGCGGACAGTACTGTACGCTTGCAACGCTGCGGATACGGCTTTAGTCTTGCTGAGCCTGCCCGCTTTGGACAAGGCCGTTTCCAGCACAGAGACCAGCACCAGTGCGTCTTCTACGCCCATGCACGCGCCAGCACCGTGAAAGGGGCTGCTAGCATGGGCAGCGTCGCCGGCAAGGCAAACACGCCCACGCGCGTACGTGTCGCCGGGATTGTCGGCCATGTCGAAAATGGCCCATGCGAACAGTTGGTCGGGCATCCTTTCTACTAGGTCTCGGATATGTGGGGCCCATTTACTGAGCGCTGGGGCAAGTTCAGACTTGCTCACCTCCCGAGTCATCTTGTGTGGATCCGGCCACGGCTTCGGGTCGTGCACGAAGATAAATACGTTTGATAGCGTCCACTGAGCGACCTGTGGATCCGTTAACTCCAGCGTTCACTCGTATAGTATCCCAACCCTGACCGGTCTACCGAGCGGTAGACTGAACAGTTGCAGGTTTAAAACTTACGGGGAAGGAAAGCGTGTGGGCATCGGGACCCATGTGCGCGCACTGGTTGTTCGCCTTGTCATCACCCAGAGCGGCGACAGCGTCGGCGATAGGGATTATGGCGCGGTAGGCGACCTTGTGGGCGAAGCTAGGGTGCGACGCTGGGTTGTCTTCACCTAGCAAGAGTCGCCGCGCTGTTGAGTGGATTCCGTCGCATGCAATTACTGTACATACAACGCCGTCAGTGTCACGCTTGTGTACAAGACCAACATCCGGCTATGTGTGGTTGATGGGGTGGGTTAAGACGCACCTGCATCTGCCTGAGCGGTGCTGCCATCAGCGAATCTAAGCTGGACGCCTTCGGAGTTCTCCGAATAGCTCTCTAGGAATTTCCCAAACCTGATGACTCCGTCGGGCAATGAGTTGGCCATCTCGCGGAGGTAGACGGAGCGAAGGCACCCTATGTAGTCCAACTCGCGCGCCGACTGCTGAAAGAGCAGGAATTCCGCCGACTGCGCCGCCTCCTTGCTGGCCGGGTTGAAACCGTCCCAGTAGCGATTCATCGCGTGACGGTTCGCCTCTCCAACACGCTGAAGGGCTTCGAGCAATGCCGGATTCAGTCTCTGCATGCATTCTCGCGCTACACCCGTAAACGCCATCGCGGCGCCCACTTCAGAGTAGCCGTTTGCCTTCTCGTAAATGGTCACTTTATGGCCTGCGTGCAGTAACCCGAGAGCTGTCATCACGCCGATGATGCCGGCTCCCACCACCGCAATGTCGAGCGAGGAGCTGGTAGCAGCGTGGCCATTCCTCTGCTCTTCATAAGAATGAATATTGTTCGTAGGCTGTGCTGTAGCTGTCGCCATTTTGCAAGTCGAAGGCCGTAGACGTGCGCTCGATGTTAAATGCCTTATTAATATCTCTATAATGCGGCCTTGTGGGCGATCTGACCGGCGCTGTTCTTGCGAGAAGTCAGACGGATGAAGATGTGTTTCTGAAGCTGACACGTCCAGCAGGAAGTGGCACCCTTCCGCCGGAGTTTTAAAACTCCTGTGGCCCTCCACAGAAACTTTGCCAATGCGCTCCTCAACTCCACATTAAACCAATGATATTTTGGACATGATAGTCCTGTACCTTTGCCGATTAATTATTTGCAACGAAAGTCCTTTGTTTTCCTCTAGTGCTGGCCGCCAACCGCCTCGTTTTCCCGCCGAAGGATCCAGAAATAAAATGGCAACAGTGAAGTATGTCCTCGTTACCGGCTGCAGTACCGGAGGCCTCGGTTTTGCCCTTGCCAAAGCCTTTCGCGATCAAGGCTTCCACGTGCTGGCAACGGTGCGCAACGCCAACACAGCCGGCGCCCTCGCCGACGAGAGAGACATCGAGATCCTCACACTCGACGTGACCTCGGCCGACTCGATCTCGTCATGCTTAGCGAAGGTGCGCAACGCGACTGGCGACAAACTTGACATTCTGGTTAACAACGCTGGTGCCGCTATATTTGGGCCGCTCGTCCATTCCTCTATTGAGGATGGCAAGAAAGCTTACGATGTCAATGTGTGGGGACCTTTGGCTATGACTCAGGCTTTTGCGCCTCTCCTCATCGACTCCAAGGGCGTCATCTTGAACATCTCGTCCATTGCCGGTGCAGTGCCACTAGCTTGGCAAGGTACGTGTGCCCTCCTTTTCTTATTTTTATCTTTTTCCCCATTCCCTTCTTCGCGCCGCTCATCATTCTCTCTCTCACACATGACGCACAGGACTATATAATAGCTCGAAAGCCGCCACGACTTTTGTTTCAGAAACTCTCAAAATGGAACTGGCACCATTAGGCGTGCGAGTCGTAACAGCCATGGTCGGCGCGATGGGCACGCAGCTCTACGACGGCCACGAGGTCTCTCTGCCGCCGGACTCGTACTACAAGTCTATTGAAGAGACCATTAGGAAACAATCGAGAGGCGAAATGCAAGCACCCTTTAACGAGCCCGTCGACATCACAGCGCGCAGCCTTGTGAAGGACACGCTATCAGGACGCCGCGGGCAGATTTGGCGCGGCGGTGAGGCGGGTAGAGCTAGTATTCTCTCGTGGTTGGTACCTACTTCGTTGAGGGAGAGGATATTACATGCAGAGAGGGGGCTCTATCAATTGAAGTACGAGAAATAGACTTGAATCAATCCACGAATGCACCAAGATATTCATTTAGTACACAAGCTGATATTTTGTATTCGTCTCACGCTTCCGAATCTACAATGCCCTCGATTTCTGATAAGTGGCTAATAATGCTGAAACAACAGCAGCTACGTCCCAAGTTTTGATAGGAACGCGGTGATTCCCATCCCACTCCACCACCATGGTGCTCTCCGCCGTACAGCAGCGATTTAACAAATCTCTATGCATAGATAGGCCCTCATCTTCTAACCCATGCACATGCACGGTCGGCAGCTGCAAAATCGGCCCCTGGACCTCTTTTTCCCTCCTAAAAAAAGTCTGGAAATCTGGATACAGCTGGACGAGTGGTCCCCTACCAGCTAGCAGAACGGCAAAGCGGAACATTGGAACGTGGCTGGGCCTCAAAATGCTCTGGTACGTCAACTCGGAGAGCTCTATGCGGTCCTGCTCCCTCAAAAGTAGGCTTGCGGCTATCTTGGCACCCTGGCTGAAGCCGAGCAGGCCAACCCACTCGCCTGTCGCGCCCGCCTCATCGTCTGTCCTCATGGCTTCGGCGAGAGACGCATCAATGGCGTCAATAACCTCACTTGGGTCACTGTCGTGCACCGGCATTAGCACGTCGTTGGCGTGGTAAGGGGGTGTGGAGAAGGGGTTGTTCCCCGCTCCCGGGTGCGGTTTCATCCAGCTGCGGAAGGGGCCCCATTCCGAGTAGACAGACGTCACGTCCGGACCGGGTTTGCTGATGTATGGGGCGTCGGGAAAGACGAGGCGGAACGATTGCTCGAGGTGACACCTGATGACCCGGCATTGGGCGCGAAAGATGCGTGAATTGGTGCCGCCACCATGAAGGCATAGGATGCGGGGGAGGGCGAGGGTTGGGTCGGGGCCGGGAACACCGTCTACTGGTAGCCAGGTCATTGCCGTGTTTGTGATGGTGGAGATGGTGAATATGTGAAGCTGTTCTAGCGGCTGAGGCTTGAGATTTGTTGTTGACGCTGCTGTGGGCGACGAGCGGCTAGGATCGCGGCTGCTGAAGTGACAGTGACGTTCCCGAGCAACCACGCAGATTCTCAAGGAAACGATAGGAATGCCATGGCCAACACAGGAGCTGAGATGGAATACGGAGTACGCAGTATGTATTCCCGCTTGGAACAGCGATTAGTACTGCCATGTCCGCGATAGGTTCCTGGCCACAGACCATGGTTAGGCGGTGATTATCGCACGTCCGGGGGCCAATCTGGTCGGCTCGGACTTACTTTTAAGGTGCGGCCAGCCGGACTTTTTCTTCCGTTCTCAGTCAGCGCCAACACGCAGCGCTCCTATTGGTGTCATCGCTCCGCTCTATTAGGTTGGTGATTTAATATGAGAAAAAAGTGGTTGAAGGATCAATCGATCAATATCACTGCCGTTTTCCTTTTGGCTTTACCATCTGCTTGTGATTGTAGTATCATTTCGTACCTATTTACCATGCTGTCAAAAGGAGCAGTGCACTAGATGGGCAACATTGGCACAGAACCGGCTACAGAGCCCATCGCCATAATCGGCATCAGCTGCAAGTTCGCTGGAGATGCGAGCAGTCCTAATGAACTGTGGAAGATGCTGGTTGAAGGCAGAGATGCCTGGTCCGAGGTGCCTTCGTCTAGGTTCAACTTGAAAGGGTTCTTCCATCCCGATCCAGACAGGCGCGATACTGTGTGTTTGCCCGATACTAGAAAAAGAAATAGGCGGCTCCGCTGATGATCATGGTGTTGCTGACAGATGCACGTTCGGGGCGGCCACTTCTTGCAAGAGGACGTCGCACACTTTGACGCCCCTTTTTTCAACTTCTCCTCAGAACTCGCAGCGGTGAGGTCTTACCACCACACATACTTCTCTTCTGACGGCTGATCGGATGTATTAATAGGCACTCGACCCTCAGTTCCGTCTCCAGCTCGAGTCTGTGTATGAGGCGCTAGAGAATGGTGAGTACTAATACCGCCCGCCAAAATCTATGGTTGTCCGGGCGCTTCATCTCACTGAAGTGGTTGCTGAAGATTCGCAGCGGGCCTTCCTTTGACTCAGGTCGCCGGTTCTGACACGTCCGTGTTCGCGTCGTTGTGGAAAAATGACTATCGAGATGGCATAATTCGCGACGAGCAAAACCTACCCAGGTCCCTCTACACCGGCACAGGTAGAGCCTTTGCGGCTGCCAGGATCTCTCACTTCTTCGATCTTCGAGGAGCTAGCATGACACTTGATACGGCTTGTTCTAGTAGCTTGGTAGCACTCCACCAGGCCGTTCAGAGCCTGCGGAGTGGAGAATCATCTATGGCCATCATTGGAGGCTCGAACTTGATGTTGAACCCAGACACTTTCGTGTCCCTGGGGTCTACGGGCTTTTTGTCGGCTGAGGGCAAATCGTTTGCTTTTGATACACGAGCAAGTGGTTACGGCCGAGGGGAAGGTGTTGCTACTTTAGTTATCAAGCGCTTAAAGGATGCATTATCGGCAGGCGACCCCGTGCGAGCTGTCATTCGCGAGACTCTTCTCAATCAAGATGGTAAAACCGACAGCATAACATCGCCAAGCCAGATCGCGCAAGTGGCGCTGATGCGCGACTGCTATCACAAGGCCCGGCTCGATCCACAAGACACGCAGTATGTCGAAGCCCACGGCACTGGTACGGAAATTGGAGACTCCATCGAAGCAGGTGCAATTGCTACAGTCTTCCAGCCCACAGCGAGTCAGCCTATGCGCATCGGCTCCATCAAGACTAACATTGGCCACACAGAGGTTACTAGCGGAGTGGCGGGGATAATTAAGGTGGTGCTAGCCCTGGAGAAGGGCATAATCCCGCCGTCCGTCAACTTCAATGAACCAAACCCAAGGGTACCATTAGAATCTGCCAACCTCAGGGTAGTAACCAAGACCGAACAGTGGCTACTAGGCCCCAAAGGTGTCCGACGGGCCTCTATCAACAACTTTGGCGCTGGTGGCACTAATGCCCATGTCATCGTCGAAAGCGCAGAGCCTGTAACACCCCGCAACGACGGGCAGCAGTCGTCTCTGAAGTACAAGACAAAGGTGCTTGTTTTGAGCGCAAGGAGCGAACAGGCCTGCAAAAACCTAATCTCAAACTTGAAGGGCTACCTGGAAAGCAAGAAGGGGGTAGCCTGTGAGGAGGCGCTCTTGGAAAATGTCATGTACACCCTTGGGCAGCGCCGGACCTTACTTCCCTGGGTTGCGGCCCACCGCGTTCCTTTTTCGCAAGGCATCGATGAGGTCACTAAAGCTTTGGAATCGCTCCAATTCAAGCCAATCCGCGCAACACGGCGCCCGAGGATTGGTATGGTGTTCAGCGGCCAGGGCGCTCAGTGGCACGCCATGGGCCGGGAGCTCATAATTGCGTACCCTCCTTTTAGGGCTTCTCTCGAGGAAGGCGAGACATATCTAAAGGAATTCGGCGCAGACTGGTCGGTGATTGAAGAGCTTCACCGCGACGCTGACACCACCAAGGTTTACGACACTGCGATTAGTATACCCATCTGCGTCGTCCTTCAGATCTCGCTGGTGCGGCTGCTTCATGCTTGGGGAATCACACCTACCGCGGTCGCCAGTCACTCAAGCGGAGAGATTGCTGCTGCCTACGCGGTTGGCGCACTGAGCTACAAGTCGGCCATGGCGGCTGCCTACTATCGTGCTGCAATCACCGCTGACACGAGCTGTCGCAATGGGGCCTCCAAAGGAGGCATGATCGCCGTCGGTGCAGGTATTGAGGATACAGAGTCCTACCTGGGTCGGCTGAAGAGCGGCAAGGCCGTCGCCGCGTGCATTAACAGCCCGTTAAGCGTCACAGTAGCCGGAGACATCTCTGCAATACAAGAAATTGAAGACATGGCCAAAGCTAATGGCATTTTCGCTCGTAAACTCCGTGTGGACACGGCCTATCACTCACATCATATGGATCCAATTGCTCAACCCTATCGCGAAGCGCTTCTTAACCATCTGACCCAATCCGCAGATGTGGTTGATGCACTCGATTCCGTTTTATTCTGCTCGGCCGTCACTGGCGGTCGGATCTACAGTGTTAACGAACTCACCGAGCCGGAGCACTGGGTCAAGAGCTTGACGCAGCCGGTGCGATTCGTCGATGCCATATCGGCCATGGTGCTAGGCGACTTCGATCCTTCTGGAACCAGTGTCGACGCTATCATCGAGGTCGGCCCACACTCGGCTCTAGGCGGTCCTATCAAGGAGATCATGGGGCTTCCGCAATTCAACGGCATTCAGATCCCATACTACAGTTGCCTCTTGCGCAAGACCAACGCTAGGGATAGTATGCAAGATCTCGCTGCTAGCCTGCTACGTGAGGGTTTTGCGATTAACCTCGGACCTGTCAACTTCCCTTGGGGAAAATGGCCGCACGTCCGCGTATTGACCGACCTTCCTTCCTACCCCTGGGACCACCAAACTCGGCACTGGCACGAGTCACGAGTCAATAGAGCCATCCGGGAGAGATCGCAGCCGCCGAATGACCTACTTGGGTCGTTCGAGCCGTGGGCAAACCCTCGTATCCCATCCTGGCGGCAGATATTCCGCATCGATGACGAACCCTGGGTCAGAGACCATATTATAGATTCCAGCAGCTTGTACCCTGCCGCTGGTTTTATCTGTCGAGCAATTGAGGCTATGTCCCAGATGGTCAGGATGGAAGAGATTGATAATGTTACCAAGGCTGTCATAGGGTACTGCCTGCGAGACATTGATATCCAACAGGCTCTCGTTGTGCCTGAGGGTGATGCAGGCGTTGAGATCCAGACCAGTCTCAGCCCGGTCGGTGACAAAGCAATCGGCTCGCAGGGCTGGATGCAGTTTGTAATTTCCTCTGTAACAACAAACTCCAAATGGACTCAGCATGCAACGGGCATGATCTCGGTTGACTTAGGTGTTACCGGTGAAATGTCGAACATTGGCACAACAGTGGCCGAGAAGAAATCATCAACCGACTCAACCCAAGCTTTCGATGTCGACGACTTTTACAACAGCATGCAATCATCTGGTATCAAGTATGGACGTACGTTCCGTAATATCAAGACGGTGGTCCAATCGGGCAAGTCCAAATTGTCTGAAACCACATTCGGTGTGGCCGATTCTTTAATACCTAAATCCTTGCCTTACAGCCACATTCTGCACCCGACCACGCTCGATTCCGTCATTCAGGCGGCCTACACCACCTTACCTGAGGCTCAGCTCAAGCAAGGCAACCTTAAAGTGCCACAATCAATCTCAAAGTTGTGGGTGTCGAATGGCATCTCCCGTAAGGCCGGCCACCTATTCAAGGCTTACTCCTCACGCAGCCGCGGTGATGCACGGAGTATGGTGGCCGATATTCTAGTCATGGATGACGACAATAAGACCATCAAGACCATTGATCACGTCCTGAAGATGAATGGCTTGGTGCTAAGAACTGTTGGCGCAGGAGTTGTTAGCCCTGAGCGACAACAATCGAAGCCGTGGGAGAGAGAAATATGCAACAAACTGAAATGGGCACCTGACATGTCCCTCGCCACGATGGCAGCCTTGAACACCATCAAGCAGCAGTTGAGTAGCCCTCCCGACCCAAAAGAAGCTCGCGTGGTCATAGATCTACGCCGAATTTGCATCTATTTCATACGCGACGCGCTTGCGGCACTGACTGAGTCCGACATAAAGCTGCTGAATGATCACCACAGGAAATATTACACGTGGCTGCAGAACCAACTTCAGCTCGCGAAGGCTGGCAAGCTCGGTCCCGACAGCGCACAATGGACGTCCGACGACGATTCGGAATGTCGCAGGCGAATGGCTGAAGCAACCAAGGCCACTGTAAATGGTGAGATGGTGTGCCAACTGGGTCCTCATCTGGCGGCTATGCTTCGTCGTGACACGCCGCCACTCGAGTTGATGATGGAGGGAAAGCTACTATTCAAGTACTACAGCAATATGCTCAAAGCCGACCGGTCATTTGAGCACCTAGCTAGTCTGTTGCAGCGCATCGTGCACAAGAATCCGCGTGCGCGCATTCTAGAGATCGGCGGTGGCACGGGTGGCGAGACGCGGTACGCACTTAAGGCCTTGGGTACTGCGCACACCGGGGGTCCTATGGCGTCGTTGTATCACTTTACCGACATTTCGGCGGCTTTCTTTGAGGCGGCGGAGACCGAGTTTGGGGAATGGAGGGAAATAATGGAATATAGCAAGTTTGATGTTGAGAAAGACCCAGCCAGCCAAGGGTTCGAGTGTGGCAGCTACGACATTGTCATCGCCTGCCAGGTCTTGCACGCGACCAAGTCTATGGCCAACACTATGGAAAATGTGCGCAAGCTGCTGAAGCCAGGCGGGAGCCTTCTGATGGTGGAGACAACCAAGGATCAAGTGGATGTGCAGTTCGTCTTCGGGCTGCTTCCTGGTTGGTGGCTCAGCGAAGAGGAGGAGAGAACTTCCAGCCCATCCCTTAGTGCCCCCCTTTGGGACCGAGTCTTGAAGGGCGCAGGTTTCACAGGCGTGGAGTTTGAAGTGCATGATTGCGAGAGCGAGGAAATGTACTCGATAAGCACCATCATGTCAACCGCTCTCCCTTTGCAGCCCCCAAGACTGGCTTCAGAAAACATCGTGCTCGTCGCCAGCAGCAAGGCGCCTCCCCCAAGTAGCTGGTGTGAAGCTCTGCAGAGTTCCATTGCTACCACGACAACCATTGATGGGCATTTGCCGACCGTGCAGATGCTAGAGTCCTCGGCAGCATCAGAGTACACTGGGAAGATCTGTGTCTTTTTGGGCGAAGTGAGTCGGCCATTACTTAAAACCCTTGATGCAGCAGAGCTAGAGGACATTAAAGCTATTGTCACCTCATGCAAGGGGCTTCTATGGGTGACTCATGGAGGTGCGGTCGACTGCGAGCAGCCGGATCGCGGACTCGCAGTTGGCTTCATGCGCTCCCTGCGCAATGAGTATGTGGGGCGTAAGTTCTTGACCTTGGATTTGGACCCTAAGACGCCAGTCTGGTCCGAAAAGTCCACGCTCATTATCCTTCAGATCCTAAAGACGGAGTTTGCGAGCGCGGGTGGCACTTTGGCATACGATGCGCCAAGCGAATTCGAGTACGCCGAGCGAGACGGATTCGTTTTGGTCCCAAGACTGCACAAGAACGTTGATGGAAACAAGATCATTTTGCCCGAACCAATAGACTACTTTGCCAAAGAGAGTATGCCGATTGAGCTATTCCTCCAGGCAGACTATCCGCTGAGCTTGCAGATAGGCGTCCCAGGATTGCTAGACACGCTCGCGTTCGACCATGATGTTCAGCCGGGAATTCGTGATGACGGAACCATTGCAGAAGAAGCGGTTCAGATAGAACCACAAGCATACGGAGTGAACATCAGCGATGCTTTGGTGGCCTTGGGCCAGCTGGATGAGCATGTGATGGGCATGGAATGTGCGGGTGTCGTCACTAAGGTCGGCAGCCTTGCAGCCTCTCATGGCTACGTGCGGGGAGACAGAGTCTTTTGTTTGCTTAGAGGCCCTTTCGCCAGTCGTGTGTGCACCGAATGGACTAACGTCATGCATATTCCCCCTCACCTCACGTTTGAGGAAGCCGCCACCCTCCCCGTCATCTTCAGCACGGCCTTGGTTGGTCTTTGTGACATAGGACGCCTGCAGCACGGCCAATCGGTGCTGATACATGCCGCGGCTGGTGGCGTTGGACAGGCGGCAATCATGATCGCACAGCATGTCGGCGCGACAATATTCGCTACGGTTGGCTCGCATGAGGAGAGAAACTTGATCGTCACTAAGTACGGCATACCAACAGACCACATCTTCTCCAGCCAAGATAAATCGTTTGCACAAGCCGTCCTCTCAGCTTCTGGCAAACGCGGCGTCGATGTAGTACTCAATTCATTAGCTGGCCCGCTGTTGCAGGCAAGCTTCGACGTTGTGGCGCCATTCGGGCACTTTGTGGAAATCGGGACTCGTGATCTCGAGCGTAATAGTAGCCTGGAGATGCGTCCCTTTGCTCTTCAGGTGTCCTTCTCGTCGGTTAATCTGCTCGCCATGATGCGCCATCGGAAACGAGACGTTCACTGCACTCTTACCAAGATAGCTCGACTGGCGACTGAAAAAGTTATTGCACCAGTCTGGCCTATCACTACCTACCCAATCGCCGACGCAGCTAAGGCGTTCAGACGACTTGCGACCGGAGAGAGCATTGGTAAATTGATTCTGAAAACTGACCAACGGCAGACCATCCCTGTGCTTCCAAGCCGCCAAAAGGTCAGGCTTGCCCCAAACTCTTCTTACCTACTTGTTGGTGGTTTTGGCGGTATTGGTCGGTCTGTGATTACTTGGATGATCGAGCACGGTGCTAAGAATTTGATACTGTTATCGCGCAGTGCTGGCGACGTCCAGAAAACAGGACGTTTCGTGGCCCAGACAATGGAAGAGACGGGCTGTCAAATCAAGGCCATCAGCTGCAGTGTTTCCGACTCCGTAGACTTGGCATCAGCACTTCAAAAGTGTCGAGGGCAGCTTCCACCAATCCGAGGCATCGTACAAGCTGCAATGGTTCTTCAGGTATGTTCTCCAAGTCATATACTGTCATCAAGGTTGGAAGTTAAACTAATGTTATCTTCAGGATGCCTTGCTTGAGCAGATGACGATTGATGACTATAAGGCTGCCATCTTGCCCAAAGTCGATGGCACATGGAATTTGCATTCTCAATTCCCACACGCCGATGACCTTGACTTTTTCGTCATCCTTTCGTCCAATGTCGGCACCCTAGGTAACGCGAGCCAGTCCAATTACGCGGCTGGTGGTACCTACCAGGACGCGCTGGCGCGCTGGCGTGTTGGTCGTGGCCTACCTTGTGTTTCCATCGACCTTCCAGCCGTCAAGTCGGTTGGTTACGTCGCAAAGACGGCGGGAGTCCGAAATCGCATGTCTAGGCTAGGGCACATGCAGCTTGAAGAAAACTTAGTGCTCAAATTGATTGAGTTGGCCATACTCAGACCTCACGAGGGACAGAACGTGGCAGGCATCAATGTAGGGCCAGGTGGACACTGGAACCAGGACAGTTCCTCACAACTCGGCCGCGATGCGCGATTCTGGGCTCTGTGGTATCGCCAGCCGCAGCAGCAAAAGAAGGCTAGTATTGGTAAGGGCGGTGGTGACTCGCTTCCAGATCAGCTTACTGCGGTCTCGTCGCGACACGAAGCCGAACGTCTAGTGGGCCAGGCCATTGCACAGAAGCTTGCCAACATCTTTACGATACCCTCCGACGACGTCGATATGACCAAGCCGCCTGGTGCTCACGGCGTCGACTCTTTGGTGGCGGTCGAACTGCGCAATATGATAAGGAATCAAGTCGCCGCTGAAATATCAAGTTTTGATATCATGCAGAGTGCATCACTAGCAGCCCTGGCTGGCCTCGCGGCATCAAAGAGTGAGCATGTAAAATTATCTGGCGTCTCATGAGGGCTGGCTACGGCATCTAAAATATGACGACGGTTTGAACTCAGGTCCTTCCTGTCTCTCCCCATCCATCCCCTTTTATTGTCCTAGTGTTACAAGTTTGGCTGAAGCTTTGTGGGGAACGCGCCATCGAGACTATATGTAGTGCTTTAAAATTCAACCAGAGTGCTTTCAATACTTACGAAAGGCTAATTAAATATTCTTTATAATTTATTACTAAACGGTTGTTGAGATAACGTAGGTCACATGCGAAAGTCACACACGGGCGAAAGTCACACGAAAACCACTTCTACGCAACAACTCGTTGAATTACAACGCTAAAATGCGATATATCAATTAGAACTCTTCGGAAATCTCTTCTTCAGACGTTTCTATCATGATTTGACAAGTGCATGTATTATGACCAGTTGCGCCACAGTTACTACAACGCCGCGCGGCATCTCTGTCCTCGTCCTCTAACCCCCCCTAAGCTGTGTTTCCTCCTTAAGCTACATACCAACCTTTCTCTAGTCCTGTAGATCTTATCCATCTTGTAGACTAAGCGCACCTCCTTCCTATAAGCGGTTTTTCTTTACTCCCTAGCGCTTACTTAATGCTTCGTTAGTAGCTTAGAGGCCCTAGTTCTTAACCTTTAGTAACGTAAGCTAGTGTATTATCTTTAATGTACCCTTTAAAAGTAGCTAAACTGTTTTAATAATTATAGTTAGGGAGCTATTCTAATAATAGGTAATTTGGTTTTTAATTAGATTAGTCTATAAAGAGGCCTTAAGAGGGTTATTTAGTGTTCTAGAGACCTAGGTGTAAGGACACAGGGCAACAGCTCTCACAATAGCTGCATATGGGAGTGCGAGTCGGAGGGTATGCTGAATACTATCCTATAGGTCTAACGAAAGATACAAAAAAGATGAAGAGGGAACCCTTTGTCCCTATTTCCTTAAAATCCCGTCTCGGCCCCGACTCGCCTATTACCCCTGATCGTCCTATGGTGGTCCCCGCCTCGGGTCCGAATGACCACCGAGTCTGGATCATGTCACGTGGCGTCCGTATCGCCTGCTCTAAGACTGGGCATCCTTACACCTAGGGCGCTGTGGTATCTGTAACGAGAATGGGCACAATGCGCGAACTTGTTTAGTAGAGATAGAACCATCTAGAGAAGAGGATTTAGATTAGTTTCAATTAAGTTAACATGTTGTAGTTGAGATATGTTGTGCTTTTCCTGCGAGGTACGTGGGAAGTGGCCCGCTCGGTGCCATGGCCCGCTTGGTGTACATACACGTTATACACACTATTAAGAGTCGTTTTGCCTACGGGGATAAATATACACCGGACAAACGTTCGGAGTTTTTATGAGATTGTGGGACCAAGGTGTTACACGAGCGAAACGACCCTCCGACCGTCGCCGTAACGTTTGGTATTATTCGCACATATATATAACTGTAACGCATTATAAGTACAATGACAAGTGCTCGCGTTGTATTAAAATTTATCATGTCAGTCTCCATGAACGCTCTCGTCCTGTATGGACCAGGCGATCTTAGGCATGAACGAGTAGACAAGCCCGAAGCATCCGCTGGCTCCGTTGTCGTGCGCGTCATTGCGGCTCCGATATGGGACTACGTGGTTCGTGCTGCATCCATATATTGATCTACAAAAAGAAAGTTTTACAGGAGATTGACAATTGCAAAGTCGGAAGTCCTCGACGGCTCGCTTCCCTTCCCTCACGCATACCCGCTGGTGTTCGGAACTTGCTGCGTCGGACGCATCGATGAGGTCGGACCCGATGTTGCTTCGCTGAAGCCGGGGCAGCTAGTGTTTTGCGACCACATCGTTTACTTGAGGGATGCGCCGGAGAAGCGAATCGTTTTGGGTAAGTGAAGACGCATCGCCCTGGTAGCAATCCGTCCGAAGACGTCAGAAAACTCCTGACGACGGGTTATGTAGGTTATCATGGTGGGCACTCAGAGGAGGAGCTCAAGTTCTCGTCGAGTCACTACAAAGACGGCTGTTTCGCCGAGTATGCCCGCTTTCCGACTGAGAACGTGCACGTTGTTAACGAGCAACGCATCGCGCAGCATGGCGTAACGCCAGCACAGCTAGCTGAAATTTCCAGTATAATGTCCGGGGTTGGTGCCGCCAATGCTATCCACGTCCGGCCTGGCGAGACGGTGCTCGTGATGCCGGGGACGGGCTTCTTCAGCTCAAGCGCAATCGTCGCCGCGTTGGGCCTCGGCGCTAATGTCGTAGTGACGAGCCGGAGCAAAGACACTCTCAGCGCCTTGGTGAACCATTTTGGAGATGATGGCAAGCGTATTACGCCCCTCGTGCTCACAGGCGATGTCACGACAGACGTCGATACACTTCGCGCTGCTACGCCGGATGGCATGGGTGCTGACGCATATATCGATTTCTCCTCTCCGGAGATGATTGGGTCAACACACCTTGAAGTTGGGCTGCACGCTTTGAAACGCTTTGGACGGTATGTCATGCTTTGCGCACTTGGTCACGATTAAGGAGCTTGATGTGGACTGACTATGACTGCATACAGATGCTGCCTAGCTGGCATAATTCCGGGAAAAGTGCCATTGCCATATTTGACCATCAGAGCAAATTCTATTTCGATTATCGGCTCATTCGCACAAAATCGGCAAGACGTGGAGTTCACGATCAGGCTTATAGAGGCCGGCAACCTCAAGCTGCGCAAAGACATTGCGGGAGCATTTGGCCTAAGCGACATCGACGAGGCATTAAAGTTGGCAAAGGAAGCTCCAGGGTGGGGGAAGATGGTTATCATAACGCCATGAGATTGAATGTAGACATTTCAAAATGCAGAACAATTTAAGGGGGTTAACCGATGTACCTTGCGTACCGCCTCCACTCACGATCCTTCTCCAATCCCTCTAAATCAGCGCCAGGCAGACACATAACAATGGGGATTGCGCCGCTCTCGACGGGGCAAATAGTTATTCCTCCTACAAGAGGCGAGCAATTCGGACGACGAGTGTACTTAAGGCGGCCTAGCACAGGTCCGAAATCTTCCGGTATGGCCGAACCATCATCGTGACTAGTCGACTGGCTCGCAGTAAAAGCCGTTGTCCCCAGATCAGTGTCAAGGTTGCGTAGACCAGCATACGCGAGACGTGACTTGTCCGGCTCGCGCGCGAGGAAGGTAGCGTAGCTGCGGATCGCCCACGTCGTGTTCGCAGCGTTGAGCTCACGGCGCAGCGTCTGCGCGATGCTGGATAGTGGCAGCGACGTGACTAGGTGCATGGGAAGCTGCGCTACAGCATAGTAGGTTAAGTGTCCCATATACGTGATGGGTACGCCGAGGGCGGCTCGCGCGTCAATGATCCGCGTCATCTTTGTCATAGTGTCCGGTGAGAAGCCTCGCGCAAGACGCATTGCGGTGATGCGCTGCCAGCAGAAGGCGCAGATCACGTCATTTTCCGACAGCTGCTGCTGCTGTGACGGCGGGGATGCCAACTTTTTCAGCGTAGGCAGAGCCGAAACCGGAAGCTTGAAGTAGCACCATTTCGGAGGCGACGATGGAGGGACCGTGACGTGGCCGGGAGGAGCTCGCAGGTGGCTGTGATCCTTGACGGGCTCGCCGCGGGGAATCAGTGGCACCACGCGGCGACGGTCGCGTCTTGCCTGCTCTCTGTCCGCGGCGGCTATCTCTTGGCCTTGGAGCACAGTGGCCAGTAGGCGCATAATCTGCACGATGCCGTTGCCGTCGACGGCCATGTGGTGGGTGGAAAGGTTGATGATGACACCGCCCCGCAGGAAATTGACCTGCAGCAACATCACCGGCAGCGGCGGCTCTAGGCCATGCGGCAGGGGAAGACTGGGAAATGGCGTGAGGATTTTGGCGTCGAGCATCGATATGGGCGCACCTGCCTGCACAATCTGCGCTATTGGCGGCATGCGGTCCTCACAGTCTTCAACGCGCACCATGTCGTTCTTGTGCGCATTTAAAGGCCATGGAGCCAACATGTAGTGCCCTGAGTTTCCTGGTGGCCCGGGATTGTGCAAGACTTGGCCAGCCAGCCATGGCACTTGCGCGGTGACTTTGGCCAAGGCAGTGTGGACCGTGGCAATGATAGTCTCTCGCGACGTGTCGGCATCCGGCTGAAAGAGGAAGACAATATGACTGTAGCCGTTCAGAAATGGGAATTGAGACACGACATCTTGGTGAAGCTCATCTATACTGTCAACTTGAGTTTTGGACTCCGCCTGTGCGGGTTGCTCGGGAGCGCTAGCACTGGTGTCCTCGACATAAGGACGGAAATCCATTGTGAAGAAGCTTAATGTTATGCTGAAAGACGAGATGGAAAATTCATGCAAAATACAAATGAGGGCCGGAGTTTCAAATCTCCGACTCTTCCAATCATGCCCGATGACAGCCACACGGAGCTTGCAGAAGTGCTCGCTGCCAGGGCGTCTAATATTTACTTTCGGGATCATGTCTCGGCACCCTAATTATTGACCCGCAGGACCAGAATGGAGGGGTGTCGAGTAGGCGTGCGGCCCAGACAACCAGAACCGGCGACGGATGCCGACCATGGCCTGGCGAGAGCTGCCATGCCGTGCTTGTGCTTTTTGTATATGATGCCACTGGAGAGACTCTCATATGGAATCGCGGCTCTATTTAATTTGTTCCGCAGTGATCAGAATCATAATGCATCTTAATCTATTGTATTTGTGCCTGCTGGCAGCCAGTCTCGGATTGGCTGTCGCTCAACCCAATCTGACTGCATTATACGCTCCCGGCTTGTCCGCAGGATCCGAGATCTTCTATCCTACGGACTCCGACTACAGCGAAGTGACACCAAGATGGAATCTCTATGATGCGCCAACTTATTTTGGAGCCATCAAGCCGGCTACTGAGGCAGATGTTCAGCATATTGTAAAGGTCTCCGCACAAAATAATATCTCCTTCCTAGCCACTGGCCGCGGCCACGGCAGCACAGGTACACTAGCGGCCCTCAATGGCATTGAGATCGATCTCAGCCACTTCCGAACAGTTGACCTAGACGCCGAGAACAACAAGCTCACCGTCGGGGGAGCTGTCAACTTCTCCCAATTGTTTGATCCTCTGTATAATGCAGGGAAGATGCTGCGTACGTCATGCAATTCACTCCTGCTATCCCGATCCTCAAGAAGATCTTTTCAAGTGAAGAGAGCTGTGCTAATTCCTATTTTTATAGCATTCGGCAACTCAAGGTGCGTAGGACTTCTTGGGGCTTCGCTTGGAGGGACCATTGGTGTCATGCAGGGAATCCTCGGACTCGGCGTGGACTACCTCGAATCAGTTCGCATGGTGACTTCAAACGGAGAGATTGTGGAAGCTTCCAAGACGCAACACGCCGATTTATTCTGGGGTATGCGCGGTGCCGGTGCCAACTTCGGCATCGTAACTTCGGCGACGTTCCATCTCCACGACCTCTTGAATAGCGGCAACCTAACCAGCATTGATCTCCTCTACCCCGGAAGCGCCAACGCGACCATATACGAGGCCCTGAAGACGTATGATGACGATATCCCGAACGAGCTCACTATAAACGTTGCTTCGACATACAATCAGACCAGTGGACAGGTTTGTGCGCCGTAGACTAGCCCCAAAACATACATTGAAACATCAGTCGCTGACATGTCTCTCAACAACCAGTCCGCAGTCATCGTCAATCTAGTTTGGTTTGGCCCCGAGGCAGACGTGACGCAGCATATACAACCTTTCATTGTCGCAGGCCCAACGACTACCAATACGAAAACTGTTCGATGGACAGATTGGTACACGGTAGCTCTCTTCGGCGCATATGTCAGCCCAGGCGCAACCGACTGTACCTATGGTCAGTATTACAACGCATACACTCTGGGAATCGCGCAGACGGACCCGATCGCCATGACGGCGCTCTTTAACAACATCACCGCATTCTCCAGCGAGAACCCGGACTTCACTGGCTTCTTCGGCGTGAACCGCTACCCCAACGCCGTGGCTCTGAGCGTCGAGGACAATGATACCGCCTACCCTTACCGCGGGGTCAAGTCGCAAATGTGAGTTGAAGCATGAATGAAATGAGGGAAGTTTGCATCCGTGTCCCTATCAGCTTACAATATTACTCTAGAACTATACAGAGCAACTACCATCCCAACGCGACACTCAACGACGCGGCTAACCACTTCTTCAAGGATGCGCGAACCGTGATGCAGGAAACGAGCGGCTTGGATTCCTTATCCATCTACGTCAACTTCGCTCACGGCGATGAAGGTCCGGAAGCCTGGTACTCGCATCGAAAGCTTGCCAGGCTCTCCCGTCTCAAGCGGACGTGGGATCCGTCGAACCGTTTTGGTTTTTACCAGCCAGTTCCCCTGCACTATCCATAGAGCGTGAGAACATATTACTTGTCGATACGCTTTCTTTTGGAGTGAATCGATTTCGGCGGCTGTAGCGCCAGAGATGAATGCGACGAGGCTGTTAGTCCTGAGAAAGGTTTTTTGCAACGGCCGATCTTGACTCTGGGCGGATTCTGAGGCTCAGAATGTACTGTATACTTCAGTAGGACAGCATTTCGTGTAACTACCGCTTAGCCCTCAGAAATGAAAAGTTTTGGTGAATGATCTGCTTGGAGATGACCCGTGCGTGGTGTGGATGCACACCACTACTGATGCACGGCGTGGCAGAAACTCACGGCATCCTACCTTACCCTAGCTCATAGACCGTGCTGGAGCTCAAGGCCGTACGCTGAGTGGATACATACATTTGGCGCCGTACTGTACCCTTAAGCTTGATCTGCACACCACCAATATAGAATCCACGCTAAACCACGGCCCGCATCTATAGGTGGGGCGTGGCATGGGTGTGACATAGGAATGGGGAATGCCACATAATCGCGGGATTAACTCTTAACACCGCTACTCGCGAGAGCTACCTGCGGGTACAAGGGATAAACCCGGGCAAGTACAATCTCCGACTTCCTGCTCTACTCCTGCTCTACTCCTGCTCCTGTCTTGCTCTGGTCCTGCTCTGGTCCTGCTCTGGTCCTGCTCTAGTCCGGACGTCCGGGTGTCCGGGTGTCCGTACCCCGCACCTATTCGCACCCATAGACTCGAGTGTCCGTCTCCGTCGCTGCGGCCCACATACTTACAAGACTTGACTGTCCGTCGCCGCCGCCGCAACTATATCGAGCGGATATCCGCTCTCCGTCTCTACTTTCGCACACGCGTCAATACTAGGTAGAACTGAAGGCATGGCTTCCCGTCAAACCGCACCGTCCGGTCTAGCATGTATGCAGTGCTATAAGGCGAAATGCAAGTGCGTGAGTCGCCCGGACGGCGACGGATGCGAAAGGTCAGTCATATGAGGAACAATTTTGGATGTTATATCACGTGATCGAATTTGTCGATTGACAACTTTCACAGATGCTATCACCTCAAGAAACAGTGTCAGCCATCGGATTCGTTGCGCAAGATCACTAATGCGCAAAGACGGCATAATTTTGCGGCGAGGATCGGTGATTTAGAGGGAGAGGTCGAGAGCCTCGTCAAGCTGCTCTCCCTCGTCGCACAGTCGCCTTCTCTGTCTGTAACCTTGCGGAGCGCTGCCCGTGAGGATGAAACCCTGGCCGGCTACGCACACCTACTCTCACAAGATGACTCAGGTAAGACCCCTGGCCCAGAACAAATCCGCCGAGAGCGCATAACGCTCACGCCCGAGCTATGCTAGATTGGCCCTCGAACGCGGCCGATACTGCCATGGGAGGAGATGACAACACCGCCACTCAGCCTTCCAGAGAAAATTCGGTCGCTATCGACTTATCGTCGCCATATGCCGGAGGTACCACCTCTGATACTCTTGCGGGTACACCTCCTGCCCCAGATGGCCCTTCAACGCACGACTTAGAGACCTGTGTCGCCATATTTCGTGACAAGATGCTGCCGTGTTTCTCTTTCACCGAAATTTCCCCTAATGTGACGGCGCAGGAGCTGCAGCGCGATCGCCCCTTTCTGGTGCGTGCTATTTTGGCCGTCGCATCTCCCTCCAGAGAGCAAAAGCTAGCATATGGATGGGAGCTGAAGGAAGTTTTGGCTCAGATGACACTGGTTCAAAATCAGTCTAGTCTTGATCTGCTGCAAGGTCTACTAACCTTCACGGCTTGGAGCTACGACCACATGCTCAACCCGACGGGCACGCTCTCTCGGCTCATATTGTTGGCTATATCGCTAGCATGTGACCTCCGCCTAGACAAGCCGTTACCGTCAGATGAACATATGATGAAGCCTATGGTCGACGGCTCCTCTGAACAGGAAAACAATACCACGAAGCATTGGTTTGTTGTAGAGGAACAACGGGCCGTCTTAGCATGTTATGCGCTGAGCTCCATGTGCGTCATCTCTACTTTTTGCAAGCAAGATTCTGAAAATATCATGGCCTCATCTGCCTGCTGAAAAAAACTGCAGAGCATCGTCAAACTTATGTTTGGAATTGCTGACGAGGTGCTAGAATATCCATATATTTTGCGCAGATTGACGTCATGACGTGGAAGCCGCGAATGGAAGAATCTCTCCGCGCTATAGAGGCCAACAGGGAGTGCCACTCAGACGTGGCTTTTGCATTCCAAGTCCGCCTCCAGCTACTGGCGCAGAAAGCAGTCCAGGTCAGAGAACAGCGAGAGTGGGACTCGGCTCGCGTAGACTCAGATACGGGCCCGGGTCTTTCGGCCAACTTTTACATTCGAACCCTTCAAGAGCAGCTTCATCAGCTCAACAAATCTCTTCCTGCAACACTACAACGACAAGGTAAGTAGACATTAATGCGCTGCAGGCTTTACGAGCCTTGCTGTAGCTCGTAAAGCTTCAGATGGCTCTCTAACTTTGGCCAGGTCCACTTATAATGCACATGCACTACATCGAACTCTGCATGAACGAAACGGCTCGCACATTATATCCCAATGCTCTTCAAGGACCAATACCGTGGCCTGGAGGCAACAGCGGCAATGGCGCCAGCCTGAGCGGCGCCAACTCGCTTGGCTATGAGCGTTTCGACTTTTCATGGCGGTCTGTAGGCGCCATCAAAGCGTGGATGGAAATGTTCTTTTCGCTCTCGCCAGCCGAATGTGCAGGTCTCTCGTTCATTCACATGGCGCAGCTGGCGCGATGCTTGATGGTCTTATACCGGCTGTCGACTTTCGTCCATCCAGCTTGGGACTGCCATTTGGTGCGCAGCAGCGTGGACCTTCTACTGGTGCTGGATGGTGTTGCCGACAAGCTGGAGCTTGCCAGTAGCGAATCAGGTGAGGTATCGTCCGAAGACCAGTTCATGCGTCTGTCAAGGATGATGCGCAAGTTCCGCGCCAATGCCGTCTCCAAAATGGGCCAGCAGACGACCGCAGGCACCCCCTGGCTCAACGGGAACGCAGTTGGTGGTAGCGAAGGTGCGGCCGTTCAAAACCCGACCCTATCGGAATCAATGATCAACCTAGGTGATGATGCATTTTTGGAGAGCATTTTCGGGGATTTTAGGACCGATGGCCTATATAACAAATAATTATACAGCTAACAATCGCGTCGGCATGTAACGTAACGTCTACTTTTTACACCAGCAAATGAATGAACAGGACGCCCAGGACCGTGTAGAGCAGTTCATGTACGCATTATTGACATGACTTGCTTTGGCCGAGTTTTTTAATCTGCACTTAACCAATTTTAGGGTTGTAGTGGATGGTCTACCTTCTGAAGTTTTGTCTTGAAAGGTGCATAGTAAGGGGAGCTGAAACTTTGGCGATTCCCTACCAAGGTACTTTTGAGTATTAGTTAAGTTAGCCATTAAGTCAAAATTAAATAGTTTGAAATTCGTCTTCAAATTAAGGTCAAGTTTTGACTTAACTTGCTTTCTGACTTGATTTTGAATTCGTTGAACATACGCTAGACTATTTTAGGAACCGTGCCGTGCAGGTTTCTCAGTTCTCGGATTTTTGTGCAATCTTTATAATGTAGGCCAATTTTAGAAAATTATGAATCAGCACCGCCACCACTGTAATCTAATGTCGAAGATGAGTTTTGGACATGTCCGCCTCCGTTCTTTTCACCAGGTTGTCTCACCTGTCGGATCGGACGTCCGTTCGCCTTAGAAATTTCCAACACGGGAATGGCTGACGGATAACCCAATACCTATGTGACAGTCCACCTTCGAATCCGCACTTACTATTCTAAATTGTCCTACAATTATTGCTGACCATAGCAACCTGAGAATCATAAACGATCCAATATGCCGAGCGGCTCGCCTTCGGAGTTAGCAAGTTCGAATACTGCCGTAGGACAGGATGTCCCCTGTCAAGCAAAGACGAAGGACCAGATGACAAGCTCGACTCTCAAATTGTCAAGCATTGAATTAGCATCGCAGACAGAGGTCGGCGTCCAAGAAGAAGAACAAGGAAAGGAAAAAGAAAAAGAAAAAGAAAAAGAGCTTTCAACCGACAAGCCCGAAGATGAGCAGCTAAATATATCCGGGCTTCAGCGCGCTCTGATTATCGCGCCTGTCACCCTCGTCTACTTCCTCGTCATGCTCGATGGTTCCATCATCTCTACGGCAATCCCGCAGATCACTGACGACTTCAACTCCGTGCTTGACATAGGATGGTACGGCAGCGCGTACCAGCTCGCTAGCTCGGCGTTTGTGCCGCTGGCGGGCAAGATCTATACTTTTTTCCCTACGAAGGTAAGTCGACATTATCATCGCTAGGGGCATCGTTCCCCAAGCGGGCTACTTACCGCATGCTGACCTATTCTTTCCATTGTTTGATAGTGGTCCTTCCTCGTCTTCTTCGCCATCTTCGAGCTGGGATCGGCGCTGTGCGGCGCCGCGCAGTCGTCACTCATGCTCATTGTTGGGCGTGCCATTGCCGGCTTGGGAGGATCGGGGCTGATGAACGGCATCTTAACCATCCTGTCGTCCATCCTTCCACCGGAGAGGCTACCGCGGGTCATGAGCCTCAACGTGTCACTTGGGCAGGTGGGCATGGCGTGTGGCCCGCTCATCGGCGGCGCCTTGACGCAGCACGCCACTTGGCGTTGGTGTATGTGTTTCCCAGCTCTTTTTCTGCCAGCTGTGAGCCTCATCGAGAGACTTGTTTAATTCTGACGAGACGTTCATGCAGGTTTCTACATTAATCTGCCCATTGGCGCCGCGGTCGGGGGACTCCTGATACTGCTCAGGATCCCGGAGGTCAGGGCCAAGCCGCCCGTGCGCGAGGTGCTAGGTAAGGCAGTGTCGAAGATGGACCTGACCGGGCTAGTTCTGCTGTGGCCCGCGGCCATCATGTTCTTCCTCGCACTGCAGTGGGGTGGGATCCGGTACGCGTGGGGCAGCGCGACGGTGATCGGGCTGTTTGTTGGCGCTGCCGCGATGTTTGCAATCTTCCTAACTTGGGAGTACAGCCGTGGCGACGACGCGCTGCTGCCGTTTTCGATGCTGCGAGTGCGAGTTATCTACTCGGCCTCGGCAACCATGTTCTTCTTCATGGGAGCCATGTTCCTCCAACACTACTACTTGCCCATCTATTTCCAGGCTGTCAAGGGTGACGATCCATTTATGAGCGGTGTGCACATTCTGCCGACCATCATCAGCCAGGTCATTCTTGCCATGTCGGCGGGGTCGCTTAGTAAGTATAACCTGTTCCTATCCTCCTTTAACATCGAGTCTCCAGTCATGAAAATCGTGCCAACTGACACTCTCCCTCAAAAGTCCAAAAGCTAGGCTACTATCTTCCCTGGGCACTTTCAGGGACGGCCCTTAACACTATCGCCTACGGTCTCTATTCCACACTAAGCCCCACAACCCCGGTTAGCAACTGGATAGGTTACCAAATTCTCGGTGGCGTAGGAAACGGCGCCGCCGCCTCCAGCGTACGTGTCTCGTCCCCTCGTCTGCCTCCCCATAAATAAACATGGCGCTCTTTTCTAACGTCCCGCAGTCCTACATAGCCATCCAAAACACCGTACCGCGAGCCTCCATTCCCACGGCCATGGCAATCCTTATCTTGTGCCAGAACCTCGGCGCGGCCGTTTTCCTGACGGTGGGACAGGCCATCTTTAGCAACAGTCTCACCGCGGCCATCACTAGTAATGTGCCGGGTGTTAGCGCCAAGGCGGTGCTCGCGGGCGGGGCACGAGAGATTCAAAAGCTGGTATCTGCGGAGCAGCTGCTTGCGGTTCTGCGGGCGTACGGCAAAGCTATAGACGCGGTGATGTATCTGGGGATTGGACTAGGGGTTTTGGCATTTGTGTGTGCGTGGGGGTTGGGGTGGAAAGACATTAGAAAGAAAGAGCACGGGGTGTAGGATTGGAAGATATGTAACTTAGGCATGAAAATGGTGGTTCTGAACGAAAATGATGACCCTGAATGTGAAATATGACGCTAGAATAATGACACGACTGGTTTTGGTGTTTCGGAAAGGGGCTTCTCGATTTAACCGACAACTCTGTGATATCTGGGTGACACCGTCTGGCGTTCTGCATGTAGCATGCTGCATGTGGCTTGACTTTCCTTAGTATCAAGTTCCACACAATGTGTGTCAAATGTGAAGCTTAGACGTTATATTCGTGGCTTTACTACAAATCTGTCACGGATCGAGACTAGGAGTTTTATTCTATTCATTCTCATGACTTCAAGGATAGACCACTGCATCATTTCGACTGTGATACTGAGATTAGGAGTACAGCCCTTCCCATTTATTGCTCGTTCGAGAAGATCCCTTTTGTGGGAAACCCTCCCGTCTCGCCCGTCTTAAGTCGCGGTCATCTTAGCAAACAACTTGGCCGCATATTGCTCCTCCACCATTTTTTTGGCGACAGCGGTACGCTCGTCGAGGTCTTCCTTAGGAAGCCCGAGCTTCTCATTGTCCAGGCCGCGCGTGCTCTCGTAATCTCCCCCGCCGTTGGGGAAGAACGTCCTGACGAACGAGGCCGACGCGGCGCCCATGCGCGCAGACATGGGATCCTGTGCGCTCTTCATCAGCTCCATGGCCTTCTGATAGCGCTCCTTGCTAGGCTCCTCTTCAACGGTCCAGTCCGAGTCCTTATCACCGGAGACGCGCTTCCAGCTCTCGAACATGTCGACCTGGCTAATCAAGAAGCTTGAGATGACGAGCGGCTTGTAGCGCCAGGTGTCGACCGTTAGGCTTGTGTCGTTTTCGTCCTCGGGCAGCTCCTTCAAGCTCAGCAGCGCGACTACGGCGCGTGCGCACTGCTCCCACGTGGTGACGTTGATCTTAGTCTTGCCGTCGTCGAACAAGGTCAGCTTCTTGTTGGCGAAATCGAAACCGAACCAGATAGGGCCCATCGCCAGGCTAAACTCATACCACATGCTACAGACCATGGAGGTCCAGGAGCAGCGTAAAGACTCAATTTCCGCGAGCATGCTCGTGAAGTCGACACTCAGCGGGTTCTCGCTGATCAGAGCCTCATTGGAGTCGTCCAGGCCGTAGATGTTGGGCATGATGCGGGGAACCCCGGCTTTAGCGGCCGCCTGAACAATCCTGGAATGGGTGCCCGGAGGGGCCGTGGCGCCGAGGGTGATGATAAGGAACTGCTGGTCTTTCAGGGCGTCGACAATGCTGGACTCATCATCGTAGTCAACGATAACCGCTTTGACGCCGACCGCGAGCTCGTTCGTGCTGCCTTGGCGCGTCAGAGCGGTGACGGTGTGCTTGCCGGTCTGGAGGAGAGCTTTCGCGAAGTGCGCGCCCATTTGGCCGCCTGCCTGAGTCTCAAGTTAGTACGCATGTGCATATGGTGGAAGTGAGTGATTTGAGGACATGGAGAGAGTGTTTTGCAAATCATGGCAACTAAACTTGGACTGAACATACTCCAACGATAGCGACCCGCTCAATGCGGTTAGTAAAGCCTTGAGGCATGTCGTTGGCGTACTGCGGAGCCATGGTTTAAGCAAAGGTATAGTATGATATTTTGAGCCCCACGAGGGATATTTTAGGACGTCGAGTAGGGTCTCGCAAGAAGGCTGCGACAAGGCTAGACTCCCTAGTAAGGAAATTGCAGTAACGACAATAATGACAGTAATGACAATAAGGACAGGAAATATGAAGCGAGGCTCATGTCCACGTAAAGTGCTGAGGAAGCCCATCGGACGCGGACCACCGTAAACCGGACGCGGACACCGGACCGCTAACGCAGCGATGCCGCTATCCCTGCCTCCACAATCCTTTTAAAACAACGCTTTATCCCCTGTTCTCCGTCCTGTGGCGTCCCCTAGCGTCCTGTAGCAATAAGCCCAATCTCGGTGGCATTCTAGAGCTCTGATGCCTTGGGAACAGGCTATGGCACAATTGGTTCAAGTACTTATTTGTACCCCTCAGCTCGCTTACGTTTGCCTTGACGTCACATTCGCTCGTGAAACGAGCTGACGACTAACTGGAGCTGACGCTGATTTTAGCCGGAGATGCAATGCAGTAAAAGGAGTAAGCGCACGGATACGAAACTCCTCGCATAGCATAGTGAAAACTGCGAGTAAGAAACGGGCATGATCGCCGACTGCGGGCTGACAGCCCCAGTAAGCCCATGGCTTATTTCCCCTCTCGGCCCGTCCCGAGCCGAGAACTTGGCTGAACTGTGCCAACTGGTGGCCTCTGCAGCTTGTTGGTCTGCTTCGCTACTGCGTGCAGGTGGGTCCAACATGCACCCCGCTGAACCCGCTATTTAACCATGGCAGTTTAATTCACGCTGACATCGCGTATCCGGCCCAATTCGCCAGAAGAGGATTTGTGTGCGAGAGGCATGCATTTTGTCGGATGAGGGACTAAAATTATGGAATCATGTATGACAGTGTCGAGGCTACCAGCGTGTGTGGTGTCTCTTTCTTTTCCTCGTTGGTATTCGTCTATCATGATACTGGAATCTACCTGCTACTATCACTAATCTTTCTGCTACCCTGTTGCGTGCTTATGTGCTGCTCACCCACAACTAGAACATCCTGCTCTAACTTAGTCAATAGGCAGCGTGACAGGTTGTTTGTTTGCTGTAAATTCCTCAAAGATCCAAGTAGTGTATTCAAGTCATCGTCTCGGTTGCTGTGACCTGTTGTAGTAGGATTTGGTGATCCTGGAAGCCGCATGAGAAAGACAGCAGCCTGATGTATCAAGGTTGGTAGAAACTGGTGTGCCTTAAAGTGGCTGATAGAGCGCGGCATCATCTTGACGAAGTGGGCCAGCTCGCTCGCCGCCTGCAACGCTTGCTCCTCGTACGCAGGATCCGCGCTTTCCTGGTTGACGGTCGTCCAAGCCATCGAATGTGCCATCGCTTGGTATACGTAGATGGCGGCGCAGGCAGCCAGCGCATGCGCGAAGGTCAGCATGGGGTCGTTGACGGCATCGGTACAGTCAGGCAGGCTCTGAACAAGCAGCTGCCTCCGCTTCTCGAGGGCCAGGGCGAACCATGATTTCCGTGAGTCGGCCCCTGCGGTGACGAGCTCAGCCCGGGCAAAGCGTTGGTGTGACATGCAGCGGCTAAATAGGCTATTTAGGACGACACATTTGGCGAATGGGGAAAGCACGGAGCAGCCGTTATGCGCTAGTTCCTCGGGCAGAAAACTCATCCGGATCGGCTGGCTGTTGTGGAAGTTTGCCTCTGGTGCTGGAAGGCGTGTGCGGATCTACAGCGCCAGTCAGTCCAGCCCAGTCGTCCCGTTAGTGTTTGAACGCCTCTGCTGGATATGGATTGCCACTCACCGATTCTTCTTGCAGGGACAATGGGCATCCGCTACGCATGAGGCTGAATTGATCGAAACAGTACGCAAGCCAGAACGTCCGCCGCTTTTCCTCGACCTGTGCAAATGATTCATCGCCGGACAAAAGGGATGGTGAAACCAGAGGTGACTCTGCGCCTAACGACATGAACGGGACGCTGCATGCGTCGACCTCGTGAAACCGCGCCAGCTGGACCATGCGGATTACGCGCCCGGCAGTGAGCATGGCCTGGTGCTCATGCTTGCAAAGCAGCTCCCAGTGGGCCACCAGCA
The DNA here is from genome assembly GCA_000750755.1 of Pseudogymnoascus sp. VKM F-4513 (FW-928). Taxonomy (NCBI): domain Eukaryota; kingdom Fungi; phylum Ascomycota; class Leotiomycetes; order Thelebolales; family Thelebolaceae; genus Pseudogymnoascus; species Pseudogymnoascus sp. VKM F-4513 (FW-928). Next base: position 30,724 of record JPJW01002357.1, read on the forward strand.
GCCATGCTTGGATCTGCTCTATGGGAGTCTCGACGCAGTCGCCGGCGCTGTCGGCATCCATCTGCTCAAGAACCCGGCGCGACTCGGCGCACAGCATGCTCGAGAGCGGCCGGTACTGTGCCGAGACAGCGGCGGCGACTGCTCGCATGGCGTACTGCAGGGCTATCCGGGCGGGAGATGGGCAGTTCTGGCTTACCGAGGCGAAGTAGTTTCGCCTGTGTATATTTGGCGCAACTTGGTAGACCCTGTCGAAGTATAGCTCATCACTAGTGATTGCCGAAAACTACGCGTTAGTTTGAAATAATATACAATGGGAAAAGTGGGAGTTGCAGAGAATCCGTTTCGGGAATGAAGGTGGGGCTGTGATGGGATGGCATGGAGAATACATACAGATCTACCTTCATCAGGTCTGATAGAGCGCAGCCACCGAGATGCTGCATGTTTGTTGGTGTGAAGAGTTGCTGCGTAGCGGATATTGTCTTTGGAGGTGATAGATCTGCGTCACCATCAAGCCATTCGCTGATGAAAGTTTGGTCTAACATGGCATTACTTGGGCTTCCGTGCAACCCCCAAACGGGGTTCATATCAACATTTATGAAGCTAGGGCTTTGAAAGGGTGTTCTTTCCGGAAGAGTGCTTGATAGTCTTGTGTTTCCAACATTTGTACTTTCGAGACTCGTGCAATCGAGATCAGTGCTTTCAAAGGCTGCACTGCCAAGATTGTCGTTCTCCAAATGAATTGAGAGTGTCGCTGGCTCTGTTTCTGCAAGTGAGGCATTGGGATTTTGTCGAGCATCCGATGGAATAGCGTCATGGTCAGGCTGCGATTTTCTCATCTGCTCGCCAAGGCGTTGCTCGAGATTAGCTGCAGGAAGTCAGCTTCCACCGATCGTATGGACGCCTGAAAGAGAGGAAATAGAGCGATTAAGAAATCTGAAGAAGCCGACTTACTAACGAGATTCTTAAGCGCTAACATCTGCCCTTTTCTTGGCCCTCGCCGTGGCCACTTGTCGACATAACGGCACGTATTGCCGGAATCTTGGCAGGAGCCACATAAAGGACGGACGCGGTCACACCTGGCCTTACGTCGCCGACAATCTTCGCATGCAAGACCCGGTTGCTGGCGGTGACTTTGAATCGCCGGAGACATTTCGTACGGGGGCGAGGTTGAAATCGAAGCCTCTATCCTCTGGTTCGAATAAAGAAGTTTGTGTTTTAGTGCTGGAGGAATGCTTGTGTCTTATCGGCCCCTCGGCGATGCTCGATGACAATTGCGCTAGAATGCAAGATCGTAGTGTTAGTGCAGTATACTGCAGTACATTAGTTGCCAATGGAATACAAGGTAATGTTAAATGTTATCCACAGCGACGTCGATAACTAGGCCAGCGATATGAGGGAATACATCCTCGAAGCAAATGATGCATCTGCTCCATTGCCAAATAGCAATTATTCATCCTGTACGGAGGAGTATTGGCCCTTCCTTACTGGCGCAGCACCTAAATTGATAACTGCGATACAGCCGTCGTATGGCGGTCTTTTCGAACGACCACTATACGTACCTGTGTTTGAGGCCGGCGACCCCGTAAGAACCGGGGTTGGGCAATCGTCGGAAGAGCTGCCCGTAATCCATAACTACCGTAGTACTAGAAATAGACCGTAGAACAAGGCTACTATCTGCCCGTATTACCCGACTGGCTGTCTTCTTGAGGTTCAGCACAAAAAACCAACAGAGCAGTACAAAAAACCAACAGAACAGTACAAAAAACTAACAGAGCAGTACAAAATACCAACAGAGCAGTACAAACAACCAACAGAGCAGTACAAACAACCAACAGAGCAGTACATACAACCAACAGAGCAGTACATTCAACCAACAGAGGACTTTTCGGAGACAGACGCTGGGGCCGGAGTTTCTATCCAACGTCAACGCCCGTGTCCGTCGCTGCGCATCATCCCCGCGCACATGGTTATGCCGCACATTTGAAACCTCCTCGAAGGCCAATCTGGATTTATATACCGGCCTATGGCGAACGAAAGCTTTCCCACAGCTCGCCTCAAAACTATCACACGTTTGCCGTAATGGCTTGGCAAGAAACAGACCCCGGAGTGTACAGAGCGGTGTTTGGTGGATCAGAGAAAATTTACTATAAGGTTGCGACTATTTTCGCCCATCTCAAACGTGAGCACTATCGCGTCCACTGCGTCTGTTCCCTTGAGTTTAGCTCCGAGTTTGAAGAACGTGATCCTGCCACCGCCTTGAAAGAAGCATGGAAGACTTTGCGGACCGAGCTTCCAACTTTGGGAGTCCTCGCGGATGGACCAGGCCACAAGGTTTACAAAATTCTTGATGTGCAAGGCGAGCGAGATTGGCTCGACCGGAGTTTCTTCATCGAGCCACATGGGAAGTCTTCAGATGAGGTGATCGAGCGCCAACCGCTCGACTTCCCGAGCCTCCATTTCTTGCCTTCCTCGTCGGAAGTCATCTTCCTATGCTCGCACTGGCGCATCGACGCTATAGGGACCAACTGGGTCCTCGACCGACTCTTTACCCTCCTAGTCGCGCCTCGGGCCACTTCGCACAGCGTCCCAAGCCTTGACGCGGTCTCTCCCAGCCTCGAAGGAGCCATCGGGAGCCCCGAAACCTGGACCGAGGAGCAGGAAACCTACGCCCGCTCCTACATCCAATCCTTCCGTGCGGACTCTTTCCCTAACGATCGCATGCCATACAAAGGCGATGCAGCAACGCTGCCAGGCAACCCCGCCCGCCAGACTGTCGTTTTCGACCCGACGAGCACGGCGCACGTCATCGCGGCGTGCAAGGTCTTGGAAATCAGTGTCACAGCCGCGGTGCATTCAGCACTTGCGCAAACTGTATTCGCGCTCGCTGATAATGACGACGGAGATCTATCTGGGGAAAAAAACGACTACACGTGCGCTACGTCGATGAACTTACGCCCAAAGCTGCCCGCGCCGTACAACACCCGCGCTCACGCCGTCCAGACTTACGTCATCGGCTGCGCGTGCCGTGTTCGGCGCGATAGCAGCTTCGCTGATGCGGCGAGAGCTCTCACGAAGCATTACAAGGTCGTGTATGGTGATAAGCGCGTGCTGCAAAGTTTGCGGCCGATATACAAGTTCAACAGCGACGCTACGCCCGTGCAGCAGAAAAAGGGGAGCGCGGCCGCCACTCCGTCTGCTGTGGTGTCACCACCGCCACTGCCTAGCGGCATCACGATTAGTAGCATCGGTATTGTGGACAACTATCTCACGGGTGAGTATGGCGGTGGGGATGGCATGCCGCGCGTGAGGGTAGGAGAGTATCATTTCGGCATTGACATGATGACGCGGCAGATGATTATGTATGTTGGTACGTTCCGCGGGAAGCTGCAGTTGTCGATTAGCTATAATGCGGGGTATTATGACCCGGATGTGCCGCGTGATGTGCTGAAGCGCGTTGGGAACGAGTTGGAGAAGGGACTGGGAGTGGAACTGGCGATTTGTGAGCCCAACCTAGCAGGCCCTTTAAAATCTCTCTAGCTCCTACATGTGTGATTTGGGATGCACCAAGTCAATAAATTCCGAACCCTTGCTCTCCTGTTTCCGAAATGCGCACTTCGTTGCAATCGAGCCTTCCGAAAAACATATGCCGTTGATTCACGACACCCGTCAACAACTACAATCTACCACAAATAATCATCCTGCACCTCCCCAAATCCTCAAACATCACTTGCAGTCTCACACAGCATATCGTACATCCGTTTCTAGACGAAGTCTAGCACCGCGACCATCAGCGTTCCTGCTTGCGGTTACTCTTTAACACTCCTACAGTTGCGCTCTCGGATTGCTCGGTTTCTGGCCACCAAACGCCCGGCTCCCAAATGCATGCCGAGCTAACATCGATCCTAAGGGAGAATCTGTCCCTGGGTGCTGGATTGGATTCAATGGGTTATAGTGAACTTCGAATCTTGTTGCTGTATGTTTAAAGGCGCAGGTACTGATACCGGAAGTATTGCCTGAGGGCTCAGTCGGTACCACTAAACATGCCCTTTTGAAAGCACACACGTAACGACCGAGTTCCGACTTTGAGGGTTGATAATAGCAAAGCATAGCTTTAGGTCTCTGGTTAGGTAACCAAGCTAACGATTATAGCTATAATCGTTAGCTTGGTTACCTAACCATAGGTATGGTAGCGTTCTACTTAGTAGTCACATTGTCTAAGGCGACGTAGAACGCCACCATAAGCCAGCCGACGACCCTATAATTATAACATTAACAATACCTCGACTCCCGCTCTGAAACTGATTCTAAACCCATTTTGTAGACTCCGACTGAGCTCTAGAACCCATACTGGGGGGTGTTGGTCCAAGTTTTGTTTGCAACAGCCCGGACTTTTGATTTTTTGCTACTCGACTCCATTAGGTTATAATATTAATATAAGACGGTTAATAGCTCCTGATAGTTACGTAGTATTTCCCAAATCAAACTTAAGAGAGTGATCTTACGAAGAGAGTTGTATGATGGATTGGAGGCTCTAAGCTATCTATGAAAATTGTTTTTGAGTATTACGAACCTTTTCGGACAATTCTATTAACTTTCAAAACTTTCACTTCTAACCTAAAAAAATCAACCCTTGCACGGAGCGCAATCCTCGAAAGGGACATTCATAGCACTATTTCAAAGTTTTCAGGCATACAGATAACCCATCTTCTTCCACGACGTGATATAGCGCCTTGCCACATCGAAATGGACGGGCCCTAGTTCATCCATCGTACGCGAATGCTCCTTCGCCTTCGCCGTGTCCAAAATCAACCCACCACACGACATGCGCTCAAAGTTGTCGTCCAAAAAATCAATTAGCCTGGCGGCAGGATTGTCCGTCTCGGCTGGCAGGGGCGACCGCCGTACCATGTCTACCCAATCACGAAATGGCACTATGCGGTCAGCTGGGATGCCCAGAGCGTCCGCCAGCACTGGATTCATTTCCTTCCACGGCTGCCCGACAGGGTTGTCGATGTGGTATACGGGATATGGTTCTGGGGCGTTGTGGAGCTCGGCGACGCGACAGAGATCCACCATGACGCCAGCCGCGGCGTCGACGGGCACCCACTGGAGCACGCCGTCGAAGTCTGGCCAAGCTCGCAGCGTCTGCGCCGACTTGACCAGAAACGCGAAGTGCTCGATAGGGTTCCAGAAGCCGCTCGTCCGCGACCCAGCTATCTGTCCGGGGCGTACCACCATAGTGCGGAAGCGCTGCGGGTACTTGCCGAGAGTCTCGTCGAGCATGCGCTCGCACACCCACTTGGCCTCGCAGTAACCAACGGGTAGCGTTGCCGTAAAGGGCACGCGATCCTCTAATACTCTGGCATTGCCAGCCTCACCTACGACGCCGATGGACGAGATCAGCTGGAAGCTGATGCGGATCCCAGCGTCGCTGTGCCTGTAGTCGGCGACATCGCGTGCTAGGTCCAACAGGTTGCGCAGAGACTGGAACTGGGGCTCGAATGCCTTGATGGGCCGTGTACCGCTCATTGGCCAGGCGTTGTGCACGACATGTGTAACATTGCGCACAAGCCATGTGTACTCATCAACTGGCAAACCGAGCTGTGGTTTAGAAGTGTCAGTTTCGAGGACACGGAGCTTTTGTTGTGCGCCAGCTGACAGGGTGATGCCGCGCGACGAGAAAGCTTCAGCTTGACGCTGATTTAACGGCTTGCTAGTTTTACGGTTGACACAGACGACTGTCCTCACTGCAGAGTTCTCTGCGAATCCAGCGACTGCGTGCGAACCTAGGCTGCCCGTAGCACCAGTGATAAGGACTACTGCATCCTGGCCGTCACGTAGCGCATCACTCGGGCGCTCTTGTAAAGACAGGGGTTCTGCCGCAGCGAATCCATTGATGTATTTGGACAGATAGTTGTTGGCTTCTTCCTCACGCGCCGTCACATCTTGAATTCCATGACCGGGCACATCCTCTGGTATGGGCTTGGGAAGCCGTTCCGATTGGGTACCAGATGCGAGCGCGATCATGACTTTCTGGTATCTGTTCTCGGGAAGGCTTCCATCGGTCCAGTCGACGTGACCGAATCCGGCCGCGTGGAGTTCTCTCTCCCAGTGCTCGGCCGGAACGATTGCATGCTTGCGACCGTCGTCGAAAAGCCACCAGCCCTCTAGAAGGCCAAAAATAAGGTCAATAAACGGTGCACTCTCAGTCATTTCAAGTATCATTAGGAATCCGTCATGTCTTAGGGCTTTACGGACGTTCGTAAGAGACGTGACGAGGTTATGTGTCGCGTGAACAGCGTTGCTGGAAACAACGAGGTGCTGGCCGTGCAGTTCCACAGCAGGGGGCTTCTCAATATCGTGAACGACGAATCGCATGAATGAATATTCCTTGCCGAATTTGCGTCTGGCGTTGGCCACCATGGATGGCGACAGGTCCGTAAAAGTATACTCGACTGGAAAACCAAGCGATGCCAGCATCGGAGCCAAAACAGATGTAGTTCCTCCCGTGCCAGCGCCCATCTCTAGGATCTTAAATGGGCCTTGGTTATTTGGTAAATTTCCCATTAGTCGTTTGACGATGTCACGCATCTGGCCGTATTGCATGCGGTTGAAGGTGTGGTCGAGGTACAGTCCCTGAACAAGGTCGCGGCCCTCCAAGGTCCCAAAAATCACGCGAATGCCATCCGTCGTGCCAGTGAGGACGTCAGCCAAATGCTTTCCAGCATAGTAAGTTAGCTTGTTAGCGACTGTAAATTCGGGGAAAGCCTGTAGAAGCTCCGCAAAAATCACATCGCTTGTCTTTCGTGGTACAGGAATATTGGTGCGTGTAATTTGTCCACTGAACACGTCAATGTCGACCAGTCGAGTGCCCCACTCTAGAAAATCGTACAGGAACTCTATCAGCCGTCCATGTTGTGGCTGAAATAGAACACGATCGAGAACCTGTCCCGGCTCAGCTGATCGAAGGTGACAGCCTAACTTCTCCAACTGTTCCACTACCAGCGCAGTGGAGAGGCGATTGGAGCCGGCGAGGACAAGTTTGTGAATCCTGTCAAGATTGAATCGTTTGATCTCTTGATCTGTTAGCATCTTAACCAATCCGAATGATTGCAAGATCTCGAATTTGGAAATGCTTAAGTTTGTCTGGGCGGGCGGAACAGCGGCTGCTGTTGCTACAGACTTTGCCGGGTCTTCTACAAAGGTAGGCTTTACTTCTGGATAACCTGGACTAGTTGATCTAGTGTTATCTGAATTATATCCGGGTTGGCTCTGAGACAAATAAGAATCGTCGTCATCTTCATCATCTAGTTCAACAGGCTCATTAGCGGTATCGCCACCTCCCTGCCCGTAAAGGGCATTATTGAGGCATAACACGAACTTGCGCAACGTTGTCGCCTCCATCAGCTCCGTTTGATCCAAGGTGCACTTGAAGGTACTCTCTACATCGCGGGCCACCTCCATACCCATCAGGGAGTCGATGCCGACATCTGCCATTTCTGTATCGAGCTCAATCTCGTGAGCTTCGACGCCTGAAATGTTTGCAACTAGGTTTTTGAGGTCATTCGTGATGTCTGGGCGGAAAGTTCTCACTGTACTCTCCTTAGTCTTGCTGTTCTTCTTCCTGTTGGCTGTCTCTTGCACGGCAGGCTCTTTATTGTTAACATTGTCGAGTGACTGGGGTTGTTGGGGGATGGGACTGGGAGTAGAAGTGGTTATAGTCGCCATAATAGCCTGCCCTTGGGAAGAAGGCTTGGCCTTCAGCACTGACTCGTCGGTAGTGAGTCTCGTTAATATTCTGCTCATTGAAGCCTTGGCGACCCTTGCGAAAGTTATACCAATCATCACCTCAGTCAGCATACCGTTGCTGGCATTAAAGACAAACACATCACTGGTGTATACTTTCTCGGCTTGGCGATGATGGCGTGCCAGGACGTGCCAGGTCTCCGGAAACTCCTCCTTTCCCAGCTTGGCGATGCGTGGCGAACGCATCGACATCTCGCAGCCAGTGGCAATGAACATGTCATTTGTGGGACGATCTGTCATGCAGTTGATATACAAACCGCCGACTTGGCTAAAAGAATCGCTCAGTGGGACGTCCAGCCAAGTCTCCCCGCTATGCTTCATTCGTACGTGTCCAGCACACTCGCCAGTACGTCCAACGACTCGGCGAACACCACGGTACAGCTCACCATACTCCACGACCTCAGCAAAGGACCGATATACGTTACGGCCTTGAAGGATGTCGATGTCTTCGCCGTCAGTCATGCTAAGAATGGACGTGCACTGAGCATGGGTGACCAGTCTCTCGAACCGGCCAAACTCGTTTTGGTAGGTGACGTCGTCGGGTGAGCGTATGTTCAGTTTGGCTTCTACATGAACGTCACTGCCGCCGCTGTTAGAGGTCGAGAAGATCTTCCATCCCCAGAGTGTATTGTTGTCGTTGAGAGTTTCAAACTCAAGCCATACTGTGCGTGTGGGATCTACACACAGCGGCGAGTGGTTGCCCATCTCAAGGACAACGGGCTGCATCGCGGTGGCAGCCCACTGGGGGTGTAGGCTGAATAATGCTTCGATAGCCATGTCCACCTGTAGCGTGGCAGGGCAGATGGGAGCTGTCTGCGCAATCAAGTGACCTGAAATGTAGCTTTTGTATTTATTGGAGCCGGTGTTGACGCGGAAGCGAGGTTTCTTCGCTTTGCCGTTCTGTTCTTCGTATCCAATGAATGACCACAGTCCAACGAGCTTCTCATCCATAGATTGCTGCTGTTGTTCAACAGCAGGCCCAGCGCCTGCTGTCAAAGCTGTGGCTGCCTCAGAGATGGCCTTCGCTGGGGACTTGAGCTCCATCCAATGCTGGACCTTATAAAACTGGTAGGGTGGGAGAAGTAGAGTCGCATACTCAGATGTTTGCAGAGGGTGGTGGGCCCAGAACGAAACAGGCAGGCCTTGCTTCCAGAGAGCAAGAGTCGCATCGGTCAGGCCCTCGAGACCCTTATCGGTGTTTGTGAGGCTCAGTGCCTGGAAGTAATGTTCGTCTGGTTTTGCCCCACCGGCGAGAGCTCTACTGGCCATGATCGTAATGGTAGAGGCGGACCCTGCCTCAAGCCAGATGGCCGATGGGTGGTCATTGCTTATTCGGCGTACCGCATGGTTAAAGTATACGGGCTTCCTCATATGATCAGCGACATATGCCGAAGTTATCTTTGAGCCAGCCGCTTGCCTGTTCTCAGTAGCATGTTCAAGAGGGATGGCGGGATCAGAGAAGGTTAAGTTTCTACCAATTGCTTCTAAGCGGCTGACAAGTGGTTCGACAAGGGTGGAGTGGAAAGCGTTGGTGACATTAAGTCTCTTACTCTTAAGAAATCCAAATTGAGGAATTGTCTCGGCAACCATGTCAATAGCTTTGGAAGGCCCAGCTAGCGTGAAGCTTCGCGGGCCGTTGTAGCAAGCGATGCTGGCAGGATACTCGCCAGCATATCTTCGATTTGCTTCTGCCAAAATCTTGTGAACGACTTCTACGTCTGCCTCGACGGCCATCATGGCGCCAGAGTCGGGGCCCCATCCGTCGCGAATCAATTTTGCCCTGCCAGCGACCAACTTAACTGTATCGCGGAGGCTCATTGTACCTGACACACACAACGCTGTGATTTCACCAAAACTGTGGCCGACAACTGAGACGATCTTGCCCGCAAGGCCGGAATCCATCCAGCACTTAGCACAGGCGTACTGCGAGGCAAACAGCATGGTCTGCAGCTTAACTGCATCCGTGATAGGTGACCGCAAGAAAATGCCAGGATAGAGGCTACTCAACCCAAGCGACCGCATTACAGTATCGCACCGGTCCAAGTGGTAGCGCAGCAGTGTCACTGAATCGTACAGCTTACGATCCAGACCGATAAAGGTGGACACTTGACCGCCGAAACATAAGACAACGGGACGCTCATTTTTAAGAGGAGCAATAACATTGTCTGGTTTGCTAAGCTTGTCTTTGAGCTCGGACACTGAGCGGCAAGAGAACATCAGGCCATGCGGCAAAGAGCGGTTAGATTGTCGATTCACGCTGAGCGAAACGTCGGCTAAAGAGAGACCAGCTTTCTCTCTCGTTTCCAAAAAGAACATAAGCTTACAGCAATACGCAGTGATGCTACGAGTGTCAAATCCAGTTATCCAGAAGGGGAACGATGCCTCATTCACACCGTCACCACGAATAAATGCAGACGCCTGGCCGCTGCTGTTCTGGGGGGATTGAGTAACGATCATAGAAGCGTTGGACCCAGAAGCACCGTAATTGTTGATAAGAGCTACTTTATACTCATCGTTCCACGGTCTAAGAGCAGTCGAGACCTCCATCATATCTGTCGGTGATGTCTTTATGTGATGGCTCATCTTGGAGAAGCTGGCTTGCGGAGGAATGTAGCATTCCTGCATCATCATAATAATCTTGATAAGGGAGACGACGCCAGATGCTCCTTCGCTGTGGCCGATGTGTCCCTTGACCGAACCAATAACAAGTGGTTTGGATCTAATTGGCCCTCCTAACGCTTGCCGGATACTCTCATACTCGGCAGGATCTCCTATAGGAGTTCCAGTGCCGTGAGCCTCCACTAGGGAGACATCGCGTGGGCTAACATGCGCCTTCTTTATGACGTCGGTGAACAGTTGAGACAAGGATGGAGAGTTGGGTACAAAGAGCGGGGTGCAGTTCTGGTTCTGGTAGACGGCGGTCGAGGGGATGCAGCCTAGGATTGGGTTACCATCGGCGATGGCGTCGGACATCTTCTTGAGGAACACGCAAGCAATGGCCTCGGCACGACAATAACCATCTGCTCCCTCATCAAAGGCCTTACACTGGCCAGTAGGACTTAGGAAACTTGCACCAGCAAGATTTTGAAACCACAAGAAGTTGGTGATGGTGGAGACACCGCCAGCAAGTGCAGCCGTACATTCGCCAGACAAGATGTTGCGGCACGCGGTGTGAATGGCGACTGTAGAGGCTGAGCAGGCCGTATCAAAGGTCATAGAAGGGCCGGTCCAGCCAAAGTAGTGCGAGACCTTTCCTGGGATGAAGCTCTTAAGGTTACCCGTGGCGGTAAAGGCATTAGCGGTATGACAGGCTGCGTGGTGCTCGTAGTCACCCGCGCATGCTCCAAGGTAAACACCGACGTGCTTCTTGTTGCGTGTTGGAGAGTCAGATGTTGTCTCTGTGAAGTAGCCTGACTGCTCGACAGCTTGATAGGAAGCTTGCAGGAAGAGCCTTTGTTGCGGGTCCATGGTCGACGACTCGCGAGGGCTGCGCTTGAAGAACTTGTGGTCAAATGCGTCCACATCGCGGATAAAATTTCCATACCATTTGCGCTTTGGATCTTTGTCATCCTCTCGGTACAGAGTGTCCATCATTAGGCGCTCAGACGTGATTTCCTCGTGCTGCGACTCGCCTCTACGAAGCATCTGCGAGAACTCATTTACGTCATCGGCACCTGCCACCTTGATCGACATGCCGACTACTGCGATGGCATCTTCGTCCACGTGCAGCTGCTGCGACTGTTGTTGATATAATGAGTGCGCTTCGGGATCCAACACGCTGGCAAGACGCTGCGGCATTTCCTCGTCTAGGTCGGCAAACTGCATCAACCTGGGGCCTAGACAGCGCACTAGAGTTGGTGGAACGCATCGATCCGGGCCAAAGGAAACAAATATAGTGTTATGATCAAGGTTGGCTTGCACTGCAGCAAAAGTGTTATACCAATTGCTTTGCCGCACAAGGATGGCGTGTAATGCAATCTTGGTCAGACTTCCGGCGCTGCGTTCGATCGACTTGCCATCCACAGCTTCGTTGGTGTAGGTCGGTAACGCCAACTGAGAAGCGTCTGGAAAACGAAGATCAGGGATGCTGTCACAGTACTCGATCAGAGCGTTCGTCAAACTGAGGAAATCCTCGCTGGGGCTGTGGAAATGTCCACGGAGGCCAACTTCGGCCGCGGTGATGCCATAGTCTCTTGTTGCTTGAAGAAAAGCGGGCGCAGTCCGCTGCGATGTCGTCACCGTAACCCGGGCCTCATCGTAGATCACCGAGATGTAGGCCTGGGGGAACAGACTGTCGATAATCTGACGCATATCTTGACATTGTTGGGCACTACGCCACGCCGCGGCGTATGACTTGGACTGGCCATGGCCCAGCTCCCTGTTCCACACTTCTTGAGCGTCAATAAGGGCGCCGACAAGCATAGCCAGACGCACGGCAACAGCCCCATACTTCTCAAATTCGTCCTGGTTGTTTGCGCTCGCCACAGCGAAAGCGCTGAGCAAACCTGTGCAGAAACCGAGTGTCTGCACCTCGTTAACCCCACCATTCCTCTGTCGTGCTACTAAGTCTGCTTGGAGATCGATTTTCGCTCCAGCCTCTTTTGGTTGTTGATTAAGCTCAAGGTAACGCCAGTACTGTGTGAGTTGGGTGAGAACTACCAGCGGGGTGAGTATCAGGTTCGGTAGCTGTTCCAGCCTGTCGTCTTCAAGAGGAGCTCGTCGGAACCACGAGTCCAAGTCTGCCAGGTGCTTTTCGCCTTGGACAGCGCCCTTAAGTTTGGGTATTACTTCTGTCAAGGCATCCCAATATCGTGGCAACTCGGCCACTGTATCAAGAATCCAGTCCTGCCCAGCAACCTCACTTGAAAGGGTGCGCCTAAGCGTTTCGAATTGTCTGTTAAACGAAAGGGCCTGGGGCCCAAACAGGAGGATCGTCGACCCCTGCTGATCGATGTACACCATGCTTCCTATGACGGTAGATGTGAACTGTTTAAGAAGGGATGATGCGTTGTTGCAGAGGTAGGTACAGTCCGCTTAGTGTTAAATCTAGAATTGAAAAATCATCTCGAGGTCTTCATCAGTGTTGTACTACGACCAGGTGGCAATCATATTAGACGGTCAAGGTCTGCATATGCGACTTAGAGCTACAGTACGGACAGCCGACCTCCGTTCGTTATTCATGAGAAGAGGCTAAGGCCTAAAATCCGTTGGAATTTTCTGCAACTTACATTCCCTCGGAGTTGCATCGCTCTTGCGTTGACAGTATAATTGCCCAAAACCGGTCGAGAAAAGAAAGTCCGGACGCAACCCCGGAGCTTGCATCCTAGCGCCTAGGAGTAGAGCTCTCTCAGGACTCAAAGATGATTACCTGGGCGGGACAATGCAGCTCCGCGCACGTGACGTTTGCGGCTCCCTCAATTCAAACTCGGCACCATCTGATCCGCGCTCGGGTAGATGTACAGCCGAGGGACAGCAAGGGCGATGAAGGCGCTGCTGTTCAGGCGTCTCCTGGCGCGCTCTACCACATTCTCGAAACCGAAGACGCGGTCGGCGATGAAGATGAGGCATAACAGCAGGTGGGTGAAGGGGAGGGCGGGCAGCTTCAGCGTAGGAGATTTGGCCAGAGGCAGCAGGATGGCGTTGGCGGAGCGTGTATGGCTCGCCTCCCCGGGACAACTGTCCAAGACGAAGGCGCGAAAGGCGGTCGCGCGATGGGCGGACGGCAGGGCGGCGACAACCCGAGCAGCGCACTGGGCGCCGCCATTGGAGAAGGCGTGCACGACGACCCCTCTACCGCTGAGTCCGGGCTGCATATGGGCTTGGAGAACGTCGCGAGCGGGGCCAAGATGTGCCTGTTGTGCTCCGTCGCCGCGGTAAGTCATGTCGGCCAGGTTCGACTCGAGCACCAGCAAAGCGGCGGCGGGATAGCGACCCAGATTCTCGGCGACGTATTTAGCGATGTGCTTGGGCCGGGCACCGACCCATGTGCAGAGCACGATGAGGGAGGGCGGCAACCCCAATGGTGGTGATGACAGCGGGGTGATGGGCATGGAACCGGCTCGCGGAGCCAGATGGCAGGCGCTAGCTTGGTGAAGCCGTCCATGTTATCTCAGGTAGACTCAGTCAGTGCGGTACAAGTTATTTCGCTTTTCACCAAGCAGATATAGCAGATATAGGGAGATGTTGATTGCAGACCTACGGTTGGTGCTGGTTGCCCTGGTCACACTAGCGCGAGAGCGGGAGAGTAGCTGCGGCTGCAAGAAATCGGGTCTGCTCCACACTGCGATCCACCCGGACAGCGGCACCAACGGCAGATCAATTTGGGAATCCGATTTCCAGGATCAGGAAATAAAGTCTAAAGGCAGAGAGTTTATATAATTTAGACCTTCCTGAGCAAGGAGCAGAGTTGTGATGTGTTTTTAGGAAAATATGTGCTAAATTAGAATTAATTACAGAGCTCTAGTTTTGAAAATATCAAATATATCCAACAATTCAAGTCGCAAAAAAAGTACAACATTATATTAAGAATGTCATGTGTAACTCGTCCGATCTGTCGCAAAACATCCCCAACACGTATATGAAGCAAATAGGTATCAGTCCTGCCCGAAATTTTGACATATGGCTCCCCATCTCGAAGCTCCAATTCCATGCCTCCATCAAAGAAGGCAGTTCGAATAGACCAATGCATCAGTCCCAAGCCACTACAAATTTCCCATTTAGCCCACTGAGCGTACCAGTCCGGATTCTCCGCACTATGATACTCCGTGCGACATATCAAATCAAACTGGAACATGGCAACTTTGAGACACGCCACCCTAACAATAGGTGGAGCACCGAGAGGGTGCTCCCTAATAGCTTTCAGGGTCGCCGCCAAATCGTAAGAAGGGATAGAACAAGGGAGCTCCACGAGATCTTTCAGCGTCTCCTCGTCCATCACAAGACATATGTCATTGTTGAGTTGCCAATACGATGCTTCGAGGAGATCTCGTTTGACCTCGGGATCAGACTCGACGAGAGATTGCTCGACAAGTTCAGGAATCCGATGGTACCACGTTTTCTCGAAATGCTCCTGCGTGCTATACTTCAACGTGACATCATACTGCTCATCGAGAATATCTCAAAGCGCAGAATCGCATCGCTCATCGGCATCCCATCATACCGTGCCTTGTCATCCGCTATCAGATTCCTAAATTTCTCGACGACGCGCTCTTGATCCTCGGCAGAAGCATTGGACATTGACTTCATCTCAAGGCTGTTGTTGCTCGAGGCCACGCCTCCAGATACGCTGAGCAGTATTGGGGCGGCATTGCTAGACTTTTTGACAAAAGCAACCTCATCACACATGGGTAGCAATGGGATTTGATCTCCTCTTGCAGTCTGTTAACAAGTTAAAGTGCATTTTAATATTAATATCGGTTGATCGAGCATCGGTTGGCAACTAACACCTTGCATCGTATGTTTGTTTCACTTCGAGTAGTCGGAGGGGATGGAGGGCTCAGTGTCAACTGGCTGCGCTTGCCGAACGAGCGTCCATAGCTGACCTGTTCTTATGCCCACTGCAAGTTTGCTCACGCTTAGCGCAAAGGCGAAGGAACTAAGGGTGCAATTACTGATCAAAAATTAGAGGGACATTTACATTTATGAACGCAGTCTTTCAACAGAACCAGTAAGATGCCCTAGCCATTAAACCAATACTCGACAGGAACGCTATCAAAGAGGTTTTTAATCTTAAAAGTACTGGTCCATTTGTGAAGGAAGCGCTCGATGTACGTTATATATATAGACAATAGATAGACCCGAGTATACGCGCGCCAGGCCTTTTCGGTCTGTTTAACCGCCAGACACAACCCAAACCCCTTGCGTAAATGATGTAGATCGTCGCACGTTTCGCGGCTTTAGTGTTCGGGGCAGGCATGTCTGGGCTGTTTCCGTGCATGGTTTCCGGATATATATTTAGAATTTTTACAATTCCGTCAATAGAGCAGCAGCAGTACTGTACTGTATTGCAGTGCCATTCGACGGGAGCTTATCATTGTGACTGAGTGAGTGCCGAGTACTGGTTGTGTGAGATGGGCGTACCTTGGTACTTTGTGGCGACACAACTTTGGTACTCTAGCATATAGTATAGAATGTAGTATGGTTGACGGGCGGGAGTTGGCAGGCGGCAGAGGGGAAGGGCGGGCGGACTTTAGTTTCAGTACTACAAGTTACCGTAAAATAGCAGCAACATGAATCAATATATGGATAGCTGGGTAGTATACTATCTCCACGGCAATTATGCGCAACTGTTGAATCGTGAATATCCTCACCGACAACACTACAACACCACAATCACGTGAATCGCCTCAAACACCGCGCATCGCATAACATAACTGCACATACGCAACTCTTCGTGGCTGATAGCTGGCTAGTGAAGAAATACTTAAGTTGCGGTGTGGTACTCCATACATCCGGCAGTACCTTCCCACTACTTCCACTACTTTGCATCACCTCCTCCCCTCGTCGTTGGTCCATTGCAAGGCTGGCCCAGTTGTTCGCCGCCGAGCCCTCTGCCCCCATCCCCGCAACTGCCGCTTGATTCGCTCCCGTCGACCCTGACAGGACACTAGGGCACTACGCCAAGTGACGAGCACTAGCAACTGGATGCCCGATCTGAAGCTAACACCAAGTCACACCCTACAACCACAACGACTCCAACTCGACCTCATCCTTCCTTCCTCAATACACAACAACACCGCAACCACTGCTACACAAACATACAATCACGACGAGCAAGCTACAGCTTCACCCACTGCTCATCCACCACCTCGCCAGCTCCATC